>JARK01000043.1:122247-134624 GCA_000688135.1 Ancylostoma ceylanicum
GGGGGGGGGGGTCGTGGGAAAAAAATTGGGGTCTCCGCCGTTTTGGTGACCAAGACGGAAAATACAATTAACAAAAATATTGATTTCAATAATAGATAATAAATATTCTCAATAGTAGATAATAAATAAGAAATAATTTTAATAATGGATAATAAATAAGCATAAAAATAAACAAATAAAAATAAACTAAAGCAAGATTTTTATTTGTATTGTAAAGTATTTTCAAAAATTTGGCTACCCATTCTCGGGGTTCAATTACGTATTATAAAATTTGCATGGCCTTACCACTCATCGAGAACTCACTTTATACGCCGATTTGATCGTCGCCTTCAGCTTATTTGAAATTCGCGCATGTTCCAAATTCAAAATTGGCGCGTATTGCCAGTGCATTTAAAGTCGATAAGCCAAATGTCGCCCATTTTCGGAACACAATCGGCTAGTCTTTTTATGCAGTGTTTTTTTTTTGCTTTCTGCATTCCTATTTTTTTCTACTGGAACTATATGTAAACACGCTAGGAATTGAATTTATATAAAAAATGTTCGATGTAAGCTGCGCGGTGGAATTCATTTTCGAAAAAAAATTCTTCAGATTTACAAAATTTTTGTGCAATTTCCTGTTACATAGAGGGTTGAAGAAAACAGGGAGTCTAGCTCATTATGTCCCAAAAGTCGCTGCCGTTTGGCGCGTCTACTTCGAATGCACTGTAGGTGCTGGGCGCACCAATTTTGAATTTTAACATGAGAGAATTTAAATGTGCGGAGGGCGGCTCTTACCTCGACCTAGAAACGGATTGTACCTCACCAAACGGCAGGGCAACGTATTTTTTACGAGTTTCTTGTCGGTAAAGGTATGAATGGAGTTACGACTCCTTTCCGAACCCGCATAAATTCGAGCTCTGCACATCTTAAAGTTCTGGAACTTGGATAATCGTTCCCTTTCGTCCTTGTTCATGATGCTTTAGTCATCGACAAATACCATTAAAAAATTCGGCTTCACGAAAATTTCACGATTAGTTTCTTTAAAGAAAGACCTGAATATAAATCCTTGTTCGAGACATTCAATCTTTTCTACAAAAATTTTCAGCAATGTGATTATTCGTCGCAACTGCTTCAAAAATCCTCAAGCCGCCTACGAAATCGGCACGGAACTAACGGAGCATGCGAAGCGGATCGACGCTAAGGAGAACAACTGGGGCTCGCCGGTGCCGGCACAATTCATGAGCAAAATTTTCGATCAGGTTTGTTGTGCTGCGCTACTAGCGCTCGAACAATACGTACCTCACCTCTTGGCGATCAATTTATCGATTATTTCAGTTCAATCGTTACTCACTGGCAGTTATCGAAGTCGGACCGTATGCGGCTGTGTGCAATCAGAGAAATCCCCATATAACTTACTTGCAAGAGTTTTTCCGAGAGTTCCGCAAGGATTCGCAGCCATTCGTGCTTGGAGGAACGATCTACGAGAATCATGATCTCATCCCGGGAAGGTGGGGATCCGCTACTAGCCGAATAAGAACCTCAGCACCAGAAAATAGTCCTCATTGTAGATACACCGTTACCGATGATCTACACGTGGTTCCCGGAGCGAAACTCACCATAGCACCCGGATCAGTGCTTGAGTTCCACGATGGCGTGGGGATGCTTGTACAGGTTGGTTTTTGTGCTCACTGTGGAATATTCCAGAACTTCTAAAGAATTTTTGGCACATTTCCAGGGAGAGCTATCCAGAACAGAATTCTTCGGTCCTGAGAAGAAAGTGATTTTCACCAGCAAGCCATTTGTTCTTGCTAAAAACAAGAACGTTCGATTGGTCGACGATGATGGAAGTGATGACGTAACTGAGGGGCGACTTGAGGTCGGTTTTTAGCGGTTTTCTTATTTTCCTTTGCTCTCAGTATTTTTTTCTGGATGGCTTGTTTCAGGAAGTTTTCCTATGGCCCATTTTTGGTTCATTTTGCTAAACTTTAGACTTTTTCAATTCCTCAGGATTATGATATTACTTCACAGCGCGAATAATTACATTTACCCGAAATTTTTACCCATGGATCACTGCTTTTACCCTGACATTTTCGAAATTTTCACCCTGCTAACAAATCTTATCTGCCTTATTGCGTTATTTTTCATTTCTATTGTACTATCGAGCGTTTATTGACCCTCCCTGTTGAGGTTCTATGATCCTCCTTATGCTTTATTCCAAATCTTGCATTTCTCTTCTATGATTGGTCAACCATTGAACCAATAAGGATAGGCCCCGCCCATTTCCTGAGCATTTAGTGTGAAAACTAGCTACTCCGTTTGCAAAATGACAAAAAAGAAGTTGTGAGGAAAATGGACTTTGTAGAGCATGAGGAGGCGTAGAATGACCAATTTTTCAATTTGTACAAAATTTAAAAATTTGAAAAAAATAAAATATTAAATTCACAAAAGTGTTATGAACTTTGTAGCCACTTCCAAGCGTCTTGCGACTGCTGAATCCATGTGCACCTGTGCGATCTAAGGTCTCACCTCGCTTTAGAAAATTGTGGAAAAACTGAAAACAATTATTATTTATTTTTATTATTTATTATTTAACTAATTATTTATTCAACATTGAGAGCCTGTTTTTGCTGTTGTATACTTCCTAAACTGTGATTGGTCGACAGCTAGCGACAACCAATCAGGTCTTCTCATCTCAAGTTTTTTTTAGATAAGTAAAAAAAAACAATTTCCCGTTTCAGATCCCCTTGAAAATGTTTGCCCGCTTCCGTGGTCGCTGGTTCTTTGATTAACTTAGATTTTCAGGTCTTCGTTGACGGCACCTGGGGTACGGTATGTAACCGCACATGGTCAGCAAAACTCGCACAAATGGCCTGCAATCAGTTGGGCCTCGTATCGGATCCGGAATTCTTCGAAAACTGGCGAATATTTCGATCGAAGGGTGATCTGCCAATGATCATGGATAACATACGTTGTGAGGAGAACGAGGTAGTCATCCTGAATTTCAGGTTTCGGGCGATAAAGGGTACTGTATCTGTTTCAGGTGGATCTAATTAAGTGCCGCCATGATGGAGTGAGCCATAATGTGGCGGCTGGTTGCCGAGACACGGAAGTTGTAGGTGAGTAAGGTGATGTTGAGATCAAAAATCAGATATTTATCCAGATATGCCGTTTATTTAGCCATCCGCTGTGCTGAGCCTCGTTGGGCGGGGGTACGGTATTCCCTACTGGCGAATCCGCCCACGTTTACAGGACAAACCACTATGCACAACTGGATTATTGAGAAGGTACTCGTTTTCTACGATATTGTTTACTTTTTTACTTTTTTACCTATCCATAAAAATACAGATACATAATTGGTCCATTAATAAGAAAATGTAAGAATTCTGAAGGAATCCAGAAATTTTAGTGAAAATTTCCTGGATCTATTTATACATACGGCTCTAGAACTACTGCATAATACATATTTATACTTAAATATTTGTACATATTTTTTATATTTCCATTTTTTTCCAATTCTCTCTCGTCCCGGAAATTCTCTCCCTTCCAGGCCGGCCTGTTCGATTTTCGGACTCCTGAGTTCTCGCCAGCGCTCCAGATCGACTGGAATTACCATGTTTTCCATAACTTGGAAATAAGGGTAGGTTTTGGCAATTTCCACGGAAAAACAGCCACTAGAAGGTAATGCTGGTTTTCCAGAACAATTTCTGGAATGGCATAGACATCATCTACAACGATCTGATCAAAAAGCCGGCGATAAGAAATAGTATAGTGACGAATAATCGACGAAATGGAATGCATCTTCGATCAGTGGGAATCACTCTGGAAGAGGTTAGCGAGGATTCTTCACATTTATTTATTCATTTGTTCGCTTGGTTATTTATTTTTCCCCTTATTTACTAGTTCGTCTGCTTTCTTATGGCTTTAGCTGTGATACTGTAAAAACCAGGCCAAATATGGCCCATTACAGATGTCCCTCACACGTTCTGGCCAGGCAGGTTTGCGGTACAACCCCAGCATATCATCATCGCTCCAGCGTGATATCGTATCCTGGCTGGATATGAGGGAACAACCGGAGTTAGAGGCTAATAACATCTACATCATTCCTGATAACGCCTATCAGACCATCGAGGTGAGCTTAACTTGCGCATATAAGTGCAATAGGAAACGCGCTCCATTTCCAACTACCTGTCCCAGTAACAACTTCTAACAAATTTGTTTTCAGGTCATAGAAAGTCACCTGAATCAGAGGAAATTTCTCATTGCAAAATCAACAGCTGAGTGTCCACAGGGTGAGTCTTAGGTTTTTTTTCTCCTAAAAATATTAAAATGTAATTATTGCCACATAATTATGATAGTACTATGCGTAAAATACAAGAAAATTATATAAAATAACGATTTGGCACTATTCGGCTTGTTCTACTCCAGGATTTCAAGAAAAAAAATTCGCTAAAACTTCGCTTGGAGGGATTTTCCGAGGTCCTGAACATGAATATCGTATCCATTTTGCACCGTAATTCCATTTTTGTAGGGCTACGGTGGGTATACTGTGTGAAATTCAGAGAAAATGTCAATTTTGATAATCGTGATCAGCGCCTAGAACAACCCCTCCATGCAGAATTTGAGCGGTGAGTTACCGTATCTACAATATAGCTACTGTAGCCCTACAAAAATGGGGTTGGGGTACGAAATGGGTACAGTATTCGTGTTTAGCCACTCCGAAATCCCCGCCATTTTGAGCGAACGGAATTCTTGAAATATTGGGGCAGAACTAGCCGAATAGTGCCGTGTATAGCACTTTGTCCGAAGCATGAGAATTTTCCCTTTAATATATGGATTAATGAACAAGTAAACAAGTAAACAATAGCAATGTGACACCGAAATTTGATCCACCTGGTGATCGTTTTGAGTCTACGTGCTAAATATTACCTACTTTTACAAAATTTTATTTCCGAGAGATAAATCTAACCACAGTATGAAATGCCTACAATCGTCTGTTCTTTTCTTTGCCTGAAGAACTTTGTTTCATATGAATATATTTGTTTTTTAATTAACAAAACCAAACATCTGCACATGCAGTGCCCGTCGATGGCAATGGCTCTTCCGCGGCCTCGAAACACACGTGACGCGACCGCGACGCTCACTACGGAGTCGTCGCTGCAGTGGCGAATCTGGGCTTTTTTGATAGTTGTTCATCACGTTTGATGTTAACTAATAGGAAAACCAACTAACTACCAAGAAAATCCCACTGATTGTTGTTCTGGAGAGGATTCCTGCTCGAGCGGCGCGGTCGCGCCGCGTGCTTTTCGAGGTCGCGGAAAGACCACTGCCATCGACGACCACTGTATCTGATCTTCCTTCCAAAAGTCACTTCACTTATAGCTGGATTTCTTCAAACATTTTTCTTCTATTCCCTAAACCCTCTGCCTGAATTTTCTTCGAACTTCAGTCCCCCTGGAGAGATGCATCTTCGACATGAAATTGCATGCAAGCGGTTTTGGCTACGGCCTTCCGGCAAAAATGGCCATCCAGGTATGTACCAATTCGGAATTTTTCCACCTATTTTTTCTGGCCGTTTTCCTCATTGCTTCATAAACCTGTTTTCAAGAAAAAAAAACAAAAAAAAAACAGAAAAAAAGCTTGTGAAAAATAATCCAAGGACTTCCTGATAACAACTTCAAATCTTTGGATTATTTGAGCTAGGTTAATCCTTGAAAATATCTGAAAATATCTGCAACTGCAGAAATTATGGACTAGCTTAGAGACCTATACTCGTATGAATAAGATGGGAATTGATCGATTGCTTGTCGGTTCGGCAGGAGTTACGTAATTACGCGTAAGGAACGGATCCAGACACGCACCGTAACGAAGAACCTGTATGGTCTGCCTCTAAACGAGGTTTTCTATTTTAACGTTCGTTGTCGTCCTGATGTGGAACTTGTTCTTCATTGCCGGATCGAACCCGGCGTATCCGAAGTATTTTTCCATGGATCGAAACCCATAAAGGTGTATGATGTGCATCAAATCCGACATAGCCGGTATTTCTTCACGAGCCACTTCATATTCCCCCTTGCAAAAAGTATTTTGTCAGAACACATATGAATAAAATTATAGTTTTTACTTGAGTAAAAGGTGAGGAAGGGGGGCGGGGTGTTTTTTTACGAACCGGCCTGCTAGACACGCGCGGCATCCTTCTATTACATGAGGTTTCCTAAAAATTTGTGTGGGATATTTTTCTGTTACGATTCCACAATGAGCAGGTGCTCAGCGATTTTTCCGCGGGAGGTCGTGCAGTAGGCCGCGGGAATTCCGGGTTTTCATTCCTCGTAGACTATTCATCCCTTTCGCCTTGAGTCATTGAGGGCTAAATGAGTCCCAGGTCTTGATTTTCATCTCTGAATTGCCTTGAAGTGTTTGTATGAGCGGGAATGTTGTTTTAATCTTGGTTTGAAGCTTACTGTTAGATTTAGGGTTTTGAGTCATCCATAACAGTTCCTTCAACGATGCGTGATGGTCGTCGAGCATATCCGCGAAATTCCGTATATCTTCAGAAACGCCATCGAATAATTCCTCGTGCTTGGCACCGTGCATTTCTTTTCAATCAATTCTCACTGTTCCCACGGTGCGTGTGGGAAAATCCATAATTTTTCCGTAGCGGCGTGAAGGCCTTTCAGACTTTGGGCAAAAAGCACGAAGCCATGTATAAGGGAAGTATTTTTGTAGTTACGCAATAATGGACAACTTATGTTCCCTATTCCTTTAGTTAATAGGGGCATTTCTGCCCTAAAACTACTTTTTCCAAACAATAATAGCAGTAATAAATAGCAGTAAGTAACAGTACCAGTGAATAAGCAGTTACAATAGCTGAATATAAAAATACCACCACCAATGGAAAAAAACACGTCTAAGAAGGCCAACAAGGAATAAAATGAAAGCCACCCGTGATACAAAGGGAATGCAACGAAAATACTAGACGAATAATGTGGAAAAATTCATGAACAGCCAGGAAGAGCCGAAGCAGTTGTGGAATACTTGGTGTTCGGCCGGCGGCCGCCAGCGTTTATCGACCGAGCGCATGACGCATACGGGGCGGGGCGGACGGTGACGCAATGTCCGTGAATTGCGTGGTCCTTTGTCCACTTCTTGTAGGCATAGAGGAAGCACAGCAATAAACAGACAATCTTCTGAGAAAGGAAGCCTCAATTTGATATAAAAAGAGCGAATGAAGTCAAATGGAAATTCCCAAAAAGGAAAATGCACAACGAGCAAAAAATATGTAGGTGAGATTTGCAAGAACTGGGAAGAAAATGGGTTTTAGCCTACCGAAAGCAAAGGGGAAAATCAAAAAATGTGTCAGGTGCCCAAAGTAGGTAGAGGAAACGCAAATCGATCATCAAACTGCTGATTTCTGACATTGGTCGTGCTGCAAGAGTGTATTTCAGCTCTAGATCAAGCGCGACAACTCGTACCAACGGGTTGGAAATTGAAATGTTTAGTTGGAGTTGTACTTGTAATATCTTGAGTGAGGCTGAGTCTCGGAGAGCACTACTGTCACAGAATTGTTGGGTTTATGCCTGAGGATCGATAACACTCGAAAGCTCAGAGGCGAAGATTTTCGTGGGTGTTGCCTTTGAAGGGTACTGCGTCCGACACTGGCGGGTACACTCATTCCTTTCCGTTATCATTCAGCTTCACCGATTTTCCAGAATAAAGTGGCGGCTGAGTTTAAAGTTCCCTACATGGTAGTGTTGTTGTAGGGTGGAGAAACGTTTGTCCGGATAAATTACAGCCGGTTTCACCCTTTCAGGCCCTCATGAAGGCGATCTCGCCAAAACGTAAGCCGATAATAAAGATAATATCAACCTCGTGTGGCTCTCCATCAATGACAAACTAATCTTTAATGTTATATCGTATTAGATTCGCTTTATTACCACTGCTTCAAACGTTCCAAACAAACAAGTGAAAAGAATAGGTTCCAAAAGAGTAAAATATGTATATACACGTATGAGTTTATGTTTAGATTGTCAACCCAGTCTCGAATATTTCCGACGAAGATGCGGTGTTTTACGATGAGCAGAGCGGCAAGTCGTTCAGCACGCGGAGGGATTCCATCCAGGTCTTACTTGAGCACATTTTTTCACTAAACATTAAGACATATGGGGCCTTTTGGAACTCTCCGAGCATTCTGAACTTCCTCTTTTAGTTCCCTATCGTCTTCACTTCAAATGTGGTCTCCATGCAATATACGCGTTCCTATGGACCTCCGAAGCTGATAGTCTTAGTTCTGTTCCTGGATGGTACGATAATTTTTGCATAATTTTTCTGAGGTTAGAGACGTAGATGTCTCTACTTCTCTGGCATCTAAAACGGCATATGTCATTTTTTTCTATCGCATCTTTGCAGCGCAGGAATATTTGGACCGCTTTGTGCATCTGTACCAGTCAGTTGTGGAAGAAAATCAATACGGCATCTCATCGGTGCACTACAGTAATCTATCGTATTCCGACGGTACGATCACCAACAGATGGAGCAATGAGAAGCTGTGGTTCCAAAAGGTATGACTGGTTCTTTAAAAAAAAGAATTTGCCCGGGGAACTGATCCGACCAATAGAGGAAGCGTGCAGCCACGCCCCTTGCTTTTTTCTGTTATTTACAGTAAATTTTCCTTTTTTTTTCTTACATCGAACGAAAATGTTGCCTATACATCCATTTTCCTGTCTAAGTTCTAGATCTGCTCTCAAAACCAGTTTCAAAATACAAAAAAATATTTCGAAAGAATTGCTTGAGCTGGGCTATCTCCTGAGCGGGTGATACTTATCGGTCTGTGATTGGATGACCACGCCCACCTTCAAAAATTGTGCATTTTCACTGGAGCATGTATTTATGCTTGACGTCTTCTGCTTAGATTTACATTAGTAGCAACTCTTAGACAACCTAGTGTTGTTATATGCTAACATGAGCCACGGATGAAATTTCTGGGTTTCTTTTGCGTTTCCACTCTTCGCCTGCTGTTATTGGTCGCGCTCATCTGACACGCCCACTTTTCTTTTGGAAATTTCATACGTGTTCATACGTGGCAAATCGAAGGGGTGCTAGGAATGGCACTTTACATGATTTGTGCGGTTGCAAGGTGGGCGGACAGACAGACAGACAAACAAACAGACAGACATGTCTTGAGATAAGTGGGACAGTACAGTCTGGACCAATGAGGTCCTTCTGATAAAAAGCACATTGAAAACGGTAGTGGTCCCGACTGGAAGAATACGCAGAGTTCAAAACTGTTAACTGTAACAGGAAAAAGTGGAGGAAAAAAACAAAAAAAAAAAACAAAATTGTTAACCCAAAAATAACACTTACAGGTGAACTTCACTCGAAACTCTGATGCCGTCATCTGGATCCACTCTCCACAACATGAAGTTCTGCCGAACACTCCTATTTCTGAGGTGTGCCATTTTTCGCTGCAGTGTGGGTCCTGCCTGGAAAATAAAAAAATCTGCCACATTTCGTTTAGATTTACTACCACTTGGACAACTGTTCCATCGCTTTCAACCGCGGTCCTGTAATAGAAACCCATAGAGACCTTTTTGCCTCGGCAAACGTGTTCCACTGGAATATTTGGTAAGCTCCGCCCATTAGTCCGGACTCCGCCCCTTTAGCTAATCAATAATCACGTCTAGGTCCAACACGTTCGTGAACAACTCAAACAGCGGCGTGGCTGTTCGCCTTCCGGATACCTATGACCTACTTGCTAAACAGGAGCACAGCTTTTGGGTGGGATACTGTAGTTTTTGCGCGTTTTTCGACGGATTAGATGCGCGAGGTCCGCAATTGCAGATGACTGAAAATCGATTCGAAGGAAACGACAATCTGTACATACTTCTGGACGGCTACTATGCTTTTGCGAATATTTCCTCCAACAATTTCACGGATAACTATTCCTATGGCGGTCTCATGGAGCTTAGAGGCATGGAAAAGAAGCTCGTTATGGAGCGGAATCGATTTTTGACCAATAAGGTGCGTCGAGACTCTGTGGGCTTTTCTAAAGATTGATATATTGATTGATTACGTTATAGGCAACCTGGCTGGTAAGAATGGGAATCACTTCGCAATCTGTGAGGAATCTGCTCGTCAACGCGTTCATACAGTACAACTACTTCCTTCACAACTACTTTATCAAGGTAATTTGCGAGTTTTCCTCGTTTTTTTTTTTTTACATTTTTTTTAAATTTCCTAAATTATTTTCCTATGTTTTAGTGCAAATTTTCCGCGTTATCGAATTTTTCCACAGCTTTTTCGTGCATTTCCGAAGAAGTTCTCAAGTAAAATGAGAGAAATTTCAGGCCAACGAGGACTACGTGGATTCTTGGCCCAGATCCTACGCAGTTGGCGTTTTTGGTTCCCAGAAAGCCGAAATCCATTTTAATCAGTTCAAAAATCCTCTTATGGATTTTGAGGTGATCTCTGGATGCAAGGTAGGCTTACTGGAAATACATCCCTAAAAAATTATTAAGGATATAGCAAAACATCCAGCATTTTTTTCTCACAACAAGTAATGTTTTAAGCTGAATTAAAAGTCCCAGTTTCTATACAATTATCTAAAGGGAAATAGAGGACCATGTTGCTATGTTTTTGAGCGCTTCTCATTGGTCGCCTACCACCATGTCTGCATTTGCCACTGTTAAAAATATCCTCTTGCTTAATTGCTGTTCATTTAGTACGTATCGATCGACGACCGGATGAACGTCTCGTATAACTGGTGGGGAACCGGCAACGACGCGGAAGTCGCCCAGAGGGTGTTCGACTTTGACGACTGGAACACGTTCACTCTGGCCGACTACAGTCCGTTCTACGTCACCAACGAGCTGTTCATCAACTTTTGGTGGCAACCGAGAAAGGTGAGGCTGGCAAGTTTGCAATGTGGTGGTCTGTCTGCTGCTGGAAAATTGTACTTTCACAGGGACAACTGGCTAACGCCTCGTACAGTGAGCCATCTGTGTACGATTTGAAGGGACGCATGTTCGAGTCGAAGAATCTGACGCTGATAAGGGAGCGATGGCATCAGTTCCCGCATTACTACAAGGTAAACTCTGAATGAAAAAGGAAACAGAAATATAAAGGAAGAAATAAAGGGAAAAAATGTTGAAGCGGTGAATGAAAAATGGTGAAAGTGGTGAAGAGAAAAAGTCGATTGGAAAGGGGAGATGTCCCACATTTTCCACTGGAGTAGAACAAAAAGCAACAAATTGTGAGGCTGCATCGGCCAGAATTACTTAGACAACCGTAGATGTGAAAGGTTCCGCTTGAGGAAGACACAGATTTGAATTTTGTGGGAAAAATCGAATCAGACCACCTAAAAATAGCAAATTTGATTAACTGAGAAAAGGGCTAGATCTAAATTTCCCCTGTTTCAGCCATTCCGCCCATATCGCATCACCAGAGACTTGACTATCATGCCTGGAGCAACATTATGGATAGAAAAAGGTGTAGAAGTGCATGTCTGGCCGAATGTACGTATCCTGGTGCTGGGAGACCTCATCGCCGATGGGACCTATTGGGAGCCCATTAGGTAAGCCTGTAGTACTTCTTTTCTTTTAGAAATGGTTCACCGACGATTCCTGGACTTATCCATAATATCGCTTCATTTCGTTCCCTTTTTGTTCAGCGACATAATACTTTGCGCCTATTGCAGATTTAAACCCATAAACACCACCGAATTCGATGAGATGCGCGGAAAGATTGGAACGAGGTATAAACGAAGCTCAGGATTCCTCAGACGCTACAAGCGAAGCGATATTGGTTTGAGGGTAGAGCGATGGTTGAGGACGAGGAGAGCTAACAGGTGAATTCCAAGTTTATGGTATAACTCGGATGTGGCAAATTAGGGTCAAATATAGTCAAAATTCCAATTAAATCTGTCAAAGGTAGTACAAGTCGCTTATAGCGCAGGACTATATGTAGCGAAGGTCTTTTACGTCAAGCTCTTCCATTTCAGAGCCCGATCAGACGATGTCTACTACCAGTTCCCGCAGCTTTATCGAGAAGATCCCTACTATCAACGTTTCTCAGTGCAATTATCGGCTAACAGCACTATCCCCGGACGTGCGGGATTCTTACAGGTACTCTTCTTGGATATTTATTTTGAGGACTTCTCATCATATTTTTTACTCGTTATTTGGGTCCTAACTTCAATTCTGACGTCATTGCTTTTTTCACTGTGCTCTAGAGTATACTTTTATGCTTTTTTTCAGATTTACAATGCAACCACCGGAGAAGTGATTCCTTCTTGTGACAGGCAGTTTACCGTGAGAAACGCGCAGGTACTGTAAATTTTTCTGACAGAGGGTTATCTTAGTTTACTTACTGGTTACTCAAAAAAGAACATGCGACTTGTCGTCCTGATG
>JARK01000043.1:134774-148650 GCA_000688135.1 Ancylostoma ceylanicum
CCCCCCCATATGATTGGCGGTTGACGCTACAACGTAAAGCATAGACAGCAGAATGGAGACAGGGTCCTAATTTACCTCTATAACCAGCTAACCAGCATTTTCGTGATAGTTTACTTTTGTCCGAGAGTGCTCATTAGTGCTGGGCATAGGGTAGGTGCAGACGGTGGCAAGAAAAGTGCACGCCTAGATTACAGCAGGTTAACGTAGCCCGCCAACGTATCCCGCGCCATTTTTTCGGCAACAATGAATTTTTCTCATGCAGTAGGTCAATCTTGCCATAATGAACTCCTAGGGTCGCATCCATTGCTGAGATTACCAAGGGTAAACGTGTTGACACACACCAAGCTCCCCCATGGTTAACGCGGGCGTCAACACACTTACCCTGAGTAATCTCAATGATGCATGCCGGTCCAAAACTGGACCTTATCCTCAGAAATAGCACAAATCGTTGGGTACTCTAGTTGATGCAAATTAAACTAAGGAAGTTGGAGCGAGAACTGGTCCCCGCAGTGTTTACATTTGCCAGCATAGTACTAAGCATGACCCTACACGTTTTATTGAAGTCATCACCGTGTTAATTCCATCAAAATGCATATCTTACCTGTACAACACTATTGGGGACCAGTTCTCGCACTGCTCTTAGAAATCGACGCTAGCTCTTCACGCTTCACTCTGTACAGATTTATTTCAGGTGGTTTGCCGAGAATTAGGCTACGAAACCATGAACGCCTATCATTGGCTCACACCCAGATGGGATTACAATCCACAAATTCGTCTAGTCAAAACCTATGTGGAACCGCGAGAATGTAGGGGAAACGAGGAGAGTCTAGACAGGTTCGTTTGTTGCACGGAAATTGTAATTTCTGAAAAAATTACACCACTGAAAATTTTAGATGTAACCTTCGACTGACTGGGAATGACTCTCAGTGGATGTGCATGGATAACGAACATTTCAATTACATATATTGCGGGAAGAACTCGACCTTGGACCCGTGAGTGATCTTCGATCTCTGAACTCTGATTTTTATTTATTTTCGTGATCTATTTTTTCTTTTTTTGATGTGTAAAAGGATTCTTTCCGAGCGAAAAGAGCGCTAAATCGGCACCAATTTCTTGATAATCGTTGTTACAAATTTCACCAATCATTTTTTGCTCTTATATTTTCTCTAAAAATTTATTCATTCCAAAAAAAAACAGATGAAAAGTTTTCGAATCTGATTTTTTATTTCCAGGATCTACATCGGAAGCTGGGGTGGGGTCAGCTTCGGCCGAGCCTCCCTAGAATTAGATCAAATCCCATCTAAAGGTAAGCCACCTAACACGCATTTTCTATTGGTACAGTAATCGATATATCGATTTTGCAGATGCCTCTGTGCTTCGAAATGTGGAGATCGTGGGAGGCGGTTCTGGCCATAACGACAGCTTCCAGTCTGCTGGATTACAGATGTTCTACAGATCACCCATTATTGATCATGTGAATGTGACTAACAGCAGTATGCATGCTATTCAGGTTCGTAAGTGAGGGTGGTCCTGACACGAATATGCAGATTTTAAGAGCGATAGTGCTTCTAGCCAAAGTGAAGATTCTGTTTTCTTCCCCACTCAATTGGCCAGCTTCTCCCGCGCAACAGGGGAATCAAACTGCAATACGAACACTAGAAAGAACTGACCAATAGCGAACTCGTTAGGCCACGCCCCTTCCCACATTGAGATCGATACCTCATAATCAGAATGCCGTGTTTATTATAAGCCGGACCGATGGGTCATCCATAAGATAAGTTTATTTCTTTGAAATACATGTATTTTTGCCCTGGGGCATAGATTTTGTATGACTGACCAATAGAAAGCTTGTCAGGCCACGCCCCTTCCAGCATTCTTGATGCTTTGCCTACTAAAATAACCCCTATTGCACACTTCGAGCGAAGGCGATCGGCAACTAAATAATCTACCCATAGAAAATGCAGAATCAATGTGTCCCTAATGAAACTATCCATTGAAGAATTTTTCCAGGTGGTCTCGCCACGAGAAAAGGTGATCTTGAACATGGTGAATGTAACAAACAATGGAGGCATAGGCGTTAGCATCACTACAGCCAGTATTCAAGCAGGGAACTCTAATGCAGGTGAGCATATGAAAATTTCTTCACTATTAGTGGTAACAATAATAAGTACCAAAAAAACTGAACACCTGTGCAAAACTGCTCACGGGGTATCGAAAACCTACGGTCGCTACCCGTAGTCACCGTCGCTAAGCCATAACTTCTTTGGAGCAGCTCTGAGCAAAGCGCTTTGGTCACCTTTCGATTTGTCTTAAGGAGTTCTTTCCAACAAGCTACTGAATGTTGGGGTAAACTAAACATTTGCAGGTTTCTTCCAGGTGCTCGATATATCGATTGGTGGCCCGCAGTGTATCGACTCAGTAATAGTGGAAACACGTGCAATGAACTGGAACACAAACTCAAATTTGAATATTTCTGCTAGATTGAGACAAGGACTCTTAAAATCGAGCATCTTAGAGCAGAACTGCGCAAACTCCGTGCTGTTCCGTAGACATTCAATTTTTGATGCGGTTGCAGTTAGACCATGCTATGGTAGCAGATCTAGCAAGCGTAACTGGGGAAGATTCCTAAGTACGAAACAACTCTTATATTACTCTACGCTCCGCAAGTGGGGATGCTGCAGGCCTACTAATACCGATGTTATGGTTGCTCAAAGTACAGACTTTTGTTGTGCCTTATGAAAACCTCGATGTTGAGGGAGCTACAGGTCGCTTGCAAGAAGAGCTACCGATCTCCTATGAACGATGTGGAACAAACAGTATGTGCACTTTTAAAAAATGCAGTAGAGGTAGTTCTAGCTGTCTTCATTTGGCGAATGGGACTGTGCCAATTTTGCCGAAAATTTAGCCGCATTCCTAAAATCGTCTGTACCTGCCCTAGGAGAGTGTTCCAACAATGGGTGCTTATGTACTCTGGAAGACTTCGTGAAGGGTGATATGCTGGGCCAAAACCAGGAGTTTTTGAGAGGTTCAATTTTCAGCGCTATTGGATGCGGCCCTACCGTCCTGTAGGGCCCTGAACGTGAAGCATAGCGCATTTGGGGTGGCTCCCAGGTTCAATACCTGCCCAAGGAAATCTTTTTGCAAAATGGTTTCTTCGATGGAAGAAGGGCTTATTTGGGCGAACTCGTGAATATTTCGACTAGTAACGGATCTCTAATGCGAAAAATAGCGTGATTTTGGGAAGGAAACGCTTGTCACTGATCGATACAGTCACGAATTTGCCCAAATAAGAACTTCTTCCGTCAAAGCGAACATTTTGCAAAAGGATTCCCTTGGGCAGGCATCGAACCTGGGAGCCACCCCAAATGCCCTATGATCCCACGTTTAGGGCTCTACGAGACGCTATGTCGCGCCCAATACTGCCGAAAAATCGTATCTCTCAAAAACATCTGGTTTTGGCACAGGATGTCACCCTTCATGAAATCTTTTAGGGTACATAGGCACTCATCGTCCTAAGACTCTCCAGGGGCTGGTACAGACGATTTTAGGAATACGGCTAAATTCGCAGCAAAATTAGCACAGTCCTACTTGAGAAGTGAGGACAGCTGGAACTACCTTCACTGCAATTTTTCGAAGTACACAAAGTGCATGTCATGCCTTTCTTCCGGGAGATCGGTGGCTCTTCTCACAAGCGACCTGTAGCTCTCTCAACATCGAGGTTTTCACAAGGCACAACAAAAGTCTGTACTTTGAGCAACCGTAACATCGAAACTAGTAGGCCTGCACCACCCCCACTTGCGGAGCTTAAAGTACAAAAAGAGTTGTGTCGTAGGTAGGATTCTTCCACAGATCTGCTCACTAGATCTGCTGCACCACCTTGGTCTAACCGCAACCGCGTCAAAAATTGAATGTCTACGGAACAGCAGGGAGTTTGCCCAGTTCTGTCCTAAGATGCTCGGTTTTGAGTGTTCTTGCCTCAATCTAGCAGAGATATTCAGAATTGAGCTTGCGTTCCAGTTTATTGCACGTGTTTCCACTATTACTGACTCAATGCACTGCGGGCCACCAATCGATATATCGATTACCCGGAAGAAACCTGTAAATGGGAAGTTTACCCCGACATTCAGTAGCTCTTTGAAAAGATCTCCTTGAGACAAATGAACTGGTGACCAAACCGCTTTAGCTGGTCTGTGCGAGAAAATCAGCTGCCAGGCTATTCTTTCCCAGCCGCATCGCTGCCGCGCCGCAAACGCCCGCCGAGTCAACGATGCGGCAGCAAGTGCAACTATGAACCGACCGCCTGTACCTGATTTATGTATAACCTTGCTTCAAATGCACAAGAGAACGTTATGGAACAACATTTCAAAAATCTTGCTATCCAAAATCGCATGCCTATTACTATGACTTTCCTTGGCATACCCTTAAGTACAGAAACAAATAAAAATACAAAGAATTAATAGACTTTGGCAGAAGCTTAGCCTCTTTTGCTCCCAGGCAAACTTTAAAATATGAATTTTCTGCAGTATTATGTCTTATAATCTAAGTTTTTACTATGTACCCGTCCAATTATTGCTCCTCCTATCCAGACATCCCATTCCAACCTCTCACAATACCGTACTATTCACTTGGCATGGTGGACATATGCGCTGCGAACAAGATGCTGCAGATCAGCAATAGGGTCCTGGTGAGTTTATTGATTTATTGGTCGAAGTCACTAGGGTAGACCTATGTTCATTCTGTGTTTTATATTTCAGGTTTACTATAAGTACGACTCACAGCCTGTGGACTGCGTCAAAATCTTCTCCTCTCCTGGTCGGAAAGTCGCGTTTCGTTTCCTGCAGGTTAGCTATTTAGCCGCTATTACAGTCGCTACAACGTATTCTGGTGGTTTTATAACTTTATCGATTTTTCCAACATTTAGGTCAACCTGTACTCGTCGCCAGCCGATCTTGGTAGATCAGACGCACTCAGGGTATACGCATCCATAGCCTTCATGCCAGTAACCCTATTGGCTGAATACCGGTAACTACTTGTTTTCCACTAGTAGCCGAATAGTAAGTGCTTCCTTGATCGCTTTTCTGCAGGTTGGATCGTGAATCTACCCCGTTTTCAAAGGCAGTAAGTGCTGACGTTCTCGCCCTACACTTTCGTGGCACGGCCGCTGACGGCGAGTATGGATTCATCGCGGAGATCTCGAGTATTCCGAGCAGCCCTGATTCAAGTACGTGCTACTGCGTCCCCCTTACCTGTAATACTATGCAGCACCTTATATGGCACTAGTGTTAGTGCTGTTACTTATACTAGTGATGATGCTGGTGGTAATTGAAGCGAATAATACTACCACCATTTCTGCTCAGGTGCCGTGGAGCAGGTTATTCTCCGAGGATCACGAATCGATAATAATGATAGAGGAGCTGTTCTGTATCAGAATACCGGAGAGATGAGTCCAGCGGTCGTGATTGGTGAGTTCAGTGAGATATTGTCTATGAATTTTTCAAAGTTTTTGTAGACCAGCGTTATCGCTCATTCAGAAGATTCACACTAATACAGTGAACTCTGGACGGCCTTAGACAAGGGGCGGGGCCGCGGCGCGGCTTCTCAGGCAGAGACACAAGGCTGGTTGTCTGCTGCGGCGTAGCACTCTGGCAGAAGCAGACAACAGAGCGAGCATGCACAGCCTCAGTGTCTCTGCCCAAGAACGGCGCGCCGCGGTCCTGCCTCTCGTCTACGGCGGTCCAGGAGTTCACTGTGCATACTGCGTCTAGTACGCGACGATAGCTGGGCATTTGTGCATAAATCCGCAACTCGGACATCCCCGGCGCTAAACGCAGGACGATTCATAATTGTCATTACGGCGCGTCGTACTGGCGCGCGTTACCACCGTTGCACTAACGTTTTTGGGTCACGGTAAATTCCTCGAGTCGCAGTCACAGAATTTCTTTTTTTCTCTATTCTCTCCAGGACTATTGTCCCTGGACGCACTAAAATAGAGCATTTTTCATTCGAGCAAATAATACATCCAAAACTGAAGGAGAGCTCATCCTTTGAAGTGGACGCCTAAAGGGCTCTTCCTACCTTAACAAAATCTTTTGAGGCAGTATAAACGGGCACTTCACCACGTACTTCGTAAAAAAATTGTGGTAGTTTCTGACAATTAGTAGGAGTAGGCGCAGTTTGGTCTATTATTATAATAAACGAAGTATGGAAAGCGTGGCCCATAGCTAATCTGTTGATCTAATACGAATCGGGGGATGGTGTATTTATTCTGGTTTATTGTCTTCATACTTTCTTAGTTTTTATTCTTCGACGTGATTAAGCTTATCCTTGGTGTTTTCGGTTGTATAAAATTAGAATTTAGTTTATATATGTAAAAATTTTGTAGCGCGCGTCATATTTGTCCTTTTCTGTCTTTCTCGCGTTTTCAGCTCTTTTACAGTCCTTCTCAAAAGATAGACGGATTCCGTGGCTGCAGAATCGTGGTGGGACCTGGACGAGGGATATGGAGAGAGCATGCTTCGAGTAAGAGAATCGAGTAGGTCCCGCGGCGATTCTGCAGCCGCAACACTATGAAACCACCCGCACAATCCGTTTATCTTTTCGACAAGGGCTGCATATCTTCAAACTTCCACACTTTTTCGGCTTTGTAAATTTGGTTGCTTTTTTTTTGTTTCGTAGATATATTGATATTTATGACATGGATTACCCATGTGAACGGGAACAACACAAAATTGAAAACACAACCAACATTGGAAATACAACCAAATTGACCTGTCTGCTTCAGAGAAAAGAAAACACAAATTCATGGGATCACAGGTTTCTCACCAACATACTTTTAAGTATGGTCTGGTAGCGCACACAGGGCCCATGATCTGACATTGTCCGCAACTACGACCACACTTGTTTCCAGCGATGGGAGAACGCCACAGAATTCCTTTTGAAGGAGATGGATGCAGCACGCCAAAATAGAGGGAATGGCACCAAATCCACATCAAAATATAATGAAGTAGGCTTAGAAACCAAGCGGACGTAATTGCGGACAATGTCACATCATGGGCCCTGTGTATGCTACCAGACTATAAACTTCTTAGATGCAGGATTGCGGATAATAATCCTTCCACGAACTTTCATAAATTTCGTTTTTCCCAAAGTACTTGTTTGTAAACGTACACTTGCAAATTTTTGAGTTCATTGTCCTCCTTATTTCAAGTCTAACCTCTAATATTCTCCTTTCCAGAAGAATGCTCATTCAGTCGCAATGGCATCCATCTCTATGGAAATATATCCACATCATACCATGCTGTAGAGCTTCATCTTCACAACACTATGGTGGGTATCGAAAATGACACTATTTTTGCTACTGTGTTATTCTTACTGTTATCTTACTTGTTAGCCTTCTTTCCTTTAGTTCTTGCTGTTCCGAGGCAACTCTTTGGCTTACAACAGAGGTGGCCTTCTAGTGTCAGCCAGGTCTTCATCGGCTGTCGCTCGCCTAAATGCTATTGTCAAGAACAATTTGTTCACATGGAACAGCAACAGTACGACAGTGGCCTTGTACGGCAACAATTACCAGGTAGTGCATTTATTTTTTCGCTCGTTGCCATTACATCTACTCGAGTATTTATTATTTGAATGTTTATATGTTTGTTTATTAATGTGATGACCCTTCAAGATGGTCACGATGCTGAACAACATCATCTCTCACAACTATGCTCTTTACCACGATACGATGAAAATCCAGGATATGTCTGTAAATTTAACTCGAAACGTCTTCTTCGGCAACACTGGACTCCATACAGTGGATTCGCATGGGTAAGACCTATCCTCACGGTTTTTTGTACTCATTTCTCAATAGGAATTTCTGGAAGAGAGGTGGATCCTTTCCTCACCGATTTATAATTACTGGTGTGACAGCTATATCCAGGGCCAGCTGTACAATTTGTAGGTATTCTCGTATAACCTCCGAGACACAAACGTTCCTCTACAATAACTTCGAGGATAATATCGCTTTGGGTCATGGACATCAATACATGGTAAGTCAACGAACATTGAAGCAGAGTTTAGAAGTTCTTTGAAGTGAATGTACCCGAATAGCTTGTGATAGTTACGTTGAACTATTTCTTTCTCAGGAACAGTTCGGTTACTTGCCTGAGAAGGAGCATGACGAGTTCTTGAGAAGACCCAGAAGACAGGTTAGCCTTCGTGGATTTCTAGTTATTCCCACTTGTTGCTGGGCACCTTTCAATGGGTTCTTCAAATTTTTCGACGCAATGAGCTCTACTATGATCTTTTTACGCTCACAAAGTTTTTGTATGTTTTTGTAATCTTTATTTTTGAGAGCCTATTATACTTTCCGGTTCTTGGGTGTTTGTTCAGTTAATCGTTCCTGAAACGCGCTCGTTAACTCTTTTTCTTTTGATGATTACATGTGAATTTCTCACGAGACTCCGTAGACGGTGAAAATTTCATGGGCACATGGAAGAAATTTATTTTTCTATCAAATCATGCCTTCAATTCCAATGTTTTCGTCGTTTTTTTTCTCTTGTTTCTGGACGTATACAGCTTTTTTATTCCATGCAGTGTCGTTCCAGTATGTTATACATATGCTTCTAGGTCATAACCCAAGAAGGAGTATCGTTTGACTGGTGGACTCACGTGGGTACCGAAACGGAGAGGTATCGCAGCACAATCCTGGGTAAGCGTTGAACATTTGTACTCAAGCAGTTTGAATGTCGGCGTCAATGTTTTCTCACCTATATCTTTTTGCGCATAGTTCCTTTAAGCTGTTTGCGTTACCAAAATTTCATGTTATTTGTTGAGTAGATAATTTTCTCTCTTCTCTGTTTCAACCAGTTGCATTTGCTTAGTTCTTCACCCAATTATCTGTTTGGTGCATCCTAGTATCAAATAGGAATAAAAAAAATCCAAGCATTACCACAATTTGGTAAGCAAAATCAAATTCTCCCTGTTTAGTTTTCTATTGTAGCTTGGTGGAACATTATTAGTTGCTTGTTCCAAGTTGCACCAAAGCATGACCCACTTATTCTATCTGTGCTAATTGTACTACAAACAACCTCAGCTCACTGCCTTATTTCGACCTTGACGCTCCATTTTTAGCCGGCAGCTCCCAGCAAAGCTACCGCGGCAATGTGTTCAACAACAAGAAGAACCCATACGAATTAACAACCACAAAACGAACACAGTAAGTTTTCTTCTCACTTTTGTGAAGGTTACATAATAGGGAATCAATACACAATTTAGATACGACATTGGATCAATAGACGCACGGCTAAACTACTGGGGATATCCAGGCGTGGAAAGTGTTGCTGCCGGAAAAATTAGAGACTTCTCTGATTATCCTTACCTAATCAAGGTATTTATTCGTAGCATCAGTTATACTTGAAGTGATTTTACGTCTGTAATTTTCAGGTACCTGATCAGATCTTTTGTTCTGGGTTTGTTTAATACTGTATGTCTTAATTTGGCTATTTCCAGGTCGACTACCAACCGGTGCTCGAATCAAACTCCTCTCTCCTAGAAGGGGACTGCCCAGCTGGCTGGTTTCAAGCGGGTCTGGAGGAGTTCAAGTCCTGTTTCTTGTTTGTTGGAGCAGCTGCCACGTACACCGACGCAACGTTGTACTGCGAAGCTATGGATGCGTTTGTCCCATATTTGCGAACCGATGACGTACGTCAGAAGGAGATCGCGCGACGAATCGATCAATTCAGTCAGCAGTATTTGACAGATCCGGAGAGATTTGATTCTTTTGCGGTGAGGACGTTGTGTTTTGTGTAATATTGTTTAAAAATTCATTTACTTCATATTTTTCTCGTGATCTAGTGATGCTATTGTCTTTTCTTCATATTTACTCTGCGAGAAAGGTTTTCGTCATTCATACAATGAGCTCCAAATGGCCGTAGACAAGGAGTTCTTGGGCAGAGACACAGGGGCTTTGCATGCTAGCTGTGGTTGTCTGCCACGGCGTGACACTCGAGTTCTGTGGTGTTGGCAGAGGCAGACGACCAGAGCCAGCATGCAGAGTCCCTGTGTCTCTGCCCAAGGACGACGTACGGCGGTCCCGCCCCTTGTCTACGGGCGTTTGGAGTTCGCTGTACATCATAAAAATTTATTTTGCTTCAAATTACTCACTCTTGAATATATTGAAGAATAGTTTAATGCTCATTTTATTACTTTATTTTCAATGTTTTCTTTAAAATATGTTTGGCATTAGCAAGCGGCGAAGAGGGCGTTGTCACCCTCTCAGAATTATTTAAATACTTATGGATAGGAGATATGCTCGTTTAAATTATGTTCTTCCATATAACTCGGTTAACATTTTTGTATTTAGCTCCGATCAGACACAGTCGTATGGATATCCTCCGTTACAATTCCATCTACTCAGTGTGCTTGGCTAAGTGCCAGAACAGGAAAAATTGGTTCTCAAAACTGCAACAATCTGCTGCCATTCGTCTGCGAAAAAGGTAAACACTCGGCTTTTTCTGAAGTAGTGAGAAATGCCGTGAGGTTCGTGGGCCTTGTGAGGACTTTTGAGATTTGCTCAGTTCTAAGATTATTTTAGGAACGCAACCCTATGTAGAGCCGGTACTTTGGCGAGCTGGTATTGTTGTGGCAGTTGTAATAATCGGCGTTTTGGTGGCTATCCTGTTCCTGTTGGCGTTGTGCTGGTGCATAAAATCCAGGAGGAGAAATGAGGATATCATAGAAAGGAAGAATATAATCAGAGCTAGCATAAAACTGCAAAGGTTTGTCATTTGTTCCTTTGTACCTTGAAAGAAGTGAAACAAGCCGTTCCTTTTCTAGGAAAGCATCTGCTCAACAGAGAAAATCGCTTCCATCGCATGAATCAGCTAAGGCCAGTCTGACATCATCCACTATTAATGCGTACGGGGATCCGATGACTGCGCACAGGTTCGTAAAGAGCAGAGTTCGATATATTGATCGTTCAGGGGAGGGACTGACCCTTGTTTGGAGAGTTAGGAAGTTGCTTGTATGGATAGTCATGTTACGTCGTATTTCAGAAATATGATACGTGGTCGAGTTACCAACTCTCGTTCTCCAACTGAGACAGTGCGGACCGAATGCTCGGATTCGCTTTCTACTGATCGCACCTATGAGAGGAATTCCATCACAGACACATCGAGGTAAGTATGGAGAAGGCATCACGATGAAAAGCAAAAAAAAAGATCAGAATATAGTTGCTTGGGAGCTTTTTCGGTTGTTCTCTCCTTCTTTTTTGAGCTCTCCCTTGCTAATTCCAGTTTTTATCCACTTTTCGTCGAATTTTCCTATTGAGCTTCATTGTTAAGAATGACGTCATCTTACACGCCCACTTCCTACTCTCGGTCCAAGCCCTATAGTGATTTGTCATCTGAAGGCTACTACAGCGGTAGAATGTCGTTGAGGTACGTTACTGCTGGCTTTTACAAACTAGTTCCTTGTTGTATGTTTGCTGAAATATTGCGACCTTGTGAGCGCAGATTGCTGTGCAAATACTTGTGATGTCGCAGTTTAAATATTATCCTAAAGAAGTACTAACAACATAACAACGTTTTTTTTTTGTTTCCAGACATAAAGTCTCATCGAATCCGAACCCATACGAGGAGATCCCTGCGATGAATACGTTCCAGTCACCAGGCAAGGCTCGTGATGGGGTCAGGTTACGGGATCCATGCTCAGATACTACCTACTCTTCTACCGTGACTGGTTCATGTTCGACGTGTCCAACGGAATCAGGTTCGTGGAATCCCATTCGTGTTTCTAATTGCCCAAAAGACAAAAAATACATGGGTTTCAAAACAATTTTACATTTTTTAAGGTTTTCTAATTTTATTTTTTTTATTTTTAATTTTTTCACAAGTTTGAGTTGGTTTCGTATGTTATCTCATGTCAGTAGTAGTTGCCACAAATTTGTTCTCTTTGCCATAGAATACCAAACCTTTCCTGGGTTTTCTCCGTTATCAGGGCCCGGATGCATCATTGGAAAGATAGGTCAATGCCAGCTGGTGTATGATTTCCCATTTGTACCAGCTAGGTATAGACAACGTAACGTATGAGTAAACATGTTGATGGGTACCGGGTAAGAAGTAAATTTGGGTCCGTTGACATGTTTACCATGGGTAACCCTAACTCAACGATGCATCCAGGATATCATGAAAAATCCGAGTTATGTCTTCGCATGCGATTGCATTTGAGGAATTTGATCCATTTTTTTGGAATCCGTAGAGTTTTATGCAAGCGAGAATTGGTCCCCATTGGTTTATTTTTCTTCTTTTCTCCTCTCTTCGTCTCTCCTTCTCTTTCTTCCTCTCTTCTTCTTTCTCCTGCCTGCTAAAATGTTTGGATAGTTGATGTGCTCAGCCTTAGATGTTTGTGTTTAGAACGTGACTCGACCCTAACTGATGGTTCCTGGAGCGAACAGTCGTCTACCGTTTCCGAGAGTACGGTACAAAATCGAAGACTTTTACCGCCTCGACCTGAACCGCCTCCCCGATACGAGTCGACTCCCCGACTGGCACCAAGCCGTTCCAATCCCAACCTGCAGAGTTACCAGACTACTGGTTACTCCACTGGGCCGGCTCCACCCACCAGCTCTATGCCGTATCGGGGAACTATGGCCGCTACTCCTCGGCGATCGCTTGTAAACCTTTATAATCCGCTGGCCGATTCACCTGGACGGTCGAGAAAACCAGTGATTGAAACTGCTATGTGATACTCATCTCTTTACTCAAGTAGTTTAATAGTATTTACTAGTTAATTGTATGTTTTCAGCACATTTTTGTGATCTTTCATATCGAGCATTGCCTTTGCCAGCTCATATCACTTACTATCACTGTCTTTACACTGAACTCAGGGTATTCGCCTTTGTTTTACGTTAGGTCGTTTGTGATGATGGCATTTTCTCTTGCCGCTAGATTGCATTTCACTTGTGTTTCACTTATCTCTGTGATTTCTGCCGCGTCAGCTGCACTGTTCACTCGTTATTGTACACATTTGTCGTTTTTATGAGGTTAAATCGTTGTGTCCTACCACGAAAATGGCCTCAATTGCGGTGAAAAACCAGGGTAAACTCGTCTCGAACACATTACTTCGATTGTGCAGGCGCGTCGAAGAAAAAGCGGCCGACGATGTTTTGGTTGTCGTTCCGAGGAATATGTCGACAATTGATTTGAGGGCAGTTATTTGTGGTGGTTGGAGTTCTGTTTTTCTGCCACAGAAAGGCTGGTTATGTATGGGAGTGTCCGTAAAACTACGAGGTTTGAACGTTCTTATCTGCGTTGTGTACAGATTAGAGCGTGCTCTATTGCACAACATTGTGTTTGAAGCTTGGGTACCGAAGATTACCTCTGTCCCCTTAGTATAAATGGAAATGTGGATGGCATAATTGCGATCAAGAGCTGTGTTTTTCAACAACTTTGGACGAGTTTTCTTTCTTTTTTTGCTGTCATTTTCGTAATTATCGCCTCTGGTGTAATCTCTGCACTATACACAGTTCTACAAGTTTTCTTCCTATAGGAGATACAATTTCTCCACACCTCGGAATTCGTTAATCCGTGAATGTTTCCGAAAAGGCGCTAACCCACAAGCAAGCTGAAGGTTGGTTAGTTTTTTGATGAAAAAACTGTGCATCTTTCCCTGAAAGAAGACTTCGTCCCATGAAGGGAAGGAAATGAATCATCCAGGAAACATTTATTGATCTAGAACTGAGGATTACTGCCGCTGAGTACTGCCTTCAAAAAATCGAGGTACTTGTGAATACCCAACATGGTTTTTGATCCCATAGGAAAAGCAGACGCAGGGGGAGGGGGTGCTTTTCCGGAGTGGGCGGGAGGGGGGGGGGGAGATGGAGAATGAGAAGGGC
>JARK01000043.1:149347-166415 GCA_000688135.1 Ancylostoma ceylanicum
CCCATACGGATTCCTCCTACTCCCTATGGAGCTCCTGGATTGACTGACTATGTAAATGGGACTTTTTCGTATCCTTGTCACGCTCTCTTATTACTCGAAATTGCTGTTATTGAGTTACATTTGCACTTAGGAGAAGGAGATTTGACGTACTTGCACTTCTGAGGTTTTCGTTCTATTTTAAAGTCGTTGATTTCCATGAAAATTCCATGAATTAGTAATTCCACTTTCATGAAAACACTCATTTTAATTGGATTTGAACATGGATTTTGGGAATAATGGGACAAATTTGGACTAACTGCGGAAATAATACGACAAATGAAAAGTTGACGCTCCGAGCACAAAAACGTTTGTTGCCCCTCCATTTTCAAAAATTCGCATTTACTTTTTGAAAATTCATATTCATACTTGTACACTGAGACTATTCAATCGAGTCAATGGCTAGATAGAGGTTAAAATAGGGAAATAAAATGAACAGTGAAACTATGAAGAAGAAATTCCCCAAGGAAACTTCTCTGGAACAGGCATTTCTCCTAGAAAACCACTTTTCTTCCTTGTCATCCTGGCTCAACAACCCATGACATTCTGATGTACTAGGTGGTTAATCCACGAGCAATTGTTACACTGGCACGTGAGTCACATGCAGCCATGGCGCTGCTGATCGTTTGTTGTGCGGTTGTTGTGCTCCGCTCGTGACGAGGGGCGAGTTTATCGAATTATCGTGTTAGCTGTCGAATTCACGACGGTTAATGTCTTCCTCTACCATGAAACGAGAAGTAGTCCCCGTCTAAGGCGATGCTAAAGACTCCTAGGCGCCTCCCTAACGTCTTATCGCGTCTTATTAGGGGCTTATCCATGGCGATAGAGGTGAAGACAGGGGTCGAGTCGAAGGGGGCATGAGCCGTCTCTGCCCCGCCCACCTCTTCCGTTCGACCTCCAAAACATGTGACTCCCCCACCCCTCGCGTTTATAATTTGCCACCATCACTACCACAAAACCAGCTGTAGGTCATGCCTCTTCGCCATTTTCTGGCCCAATATTGATGAAAACTCGTCCGCTTTCTGCAGCATTGGTCACTTCCCTATCGTCATATAATTTTTTTTTTTGCTAGAGTGTGTGGCTAAGCGCTGTGTCTATCGATCACATCGTTTTTCCCGGCGTTTTGTGGCCAGTATCATTCACAAATCGCCCCAGTGTGATAGTGCACGGACTATGCCCTCTTGCCTGATGCTCTCGATTGCTGTTCGTACGAGGCATTCGGGCGTAATTTGGACGAAAATCGATCAAAAATATATTCTTTGATCTTTGATCTCTGTAAATTTTCCTTAATTTTCGAGCAGTTTTTTTTTCACTTTTCTCTAGTAAGAAGGGGTAGGAAATGGTTTTATAACTGACTGATCTAAGATTGACTGATCGTTGATCGTTTGCAAAAAAGGAAAGAAGAATTCCTCCCTTTTGTTTTTTTTTCTGTCCTGATACTTCCTTTTCATTTGGAGCAGAGATTTGAGTGGATCTTTAAATAAATAAATGAATAGTTTTGTGCCTAGGGTAGAAATTAACATTTCATTCATTCATTCATTCATTCATTCATTCATTCATTCATTCATTCATTCATTCATTCATTCATTCATTCATTTCATTCATTCATTCATTCATTCATTCATTCATTCATTCATTCATTCATTCATTCATTCATTCATCCATTCCTTTCATTCATTCATTCATTCATTCATTCATTCATTCATTCATTTTCATTCATTCATTCACATTCATTCATTCAACCATTCATTCGTTCATTCATTCATTCATTCATTCATTCATTCATTCATTCATTCATCCATTCATTCATTCACCATATTCATTCATTCATTCATTCATTCATTCATTCTTTCATTCATTCATTAACCATTCATTCGTTCATTCATTCATTCATTCATTCATTCATTCATTCATTCATTCATCCATTCATTCATTCACCATTCATTCATTCATTCATTCATTCATTCATTCATTCATTCGATTCATTCATTCATTCATTCATTCGATTCATTCATTCATTCGATTCATTCATTCATTCATTCATTCGATTCATTCATTCATTCGATTCATTCATTCATTCGTTGGAAAACGTTACCTTTTTCTATCTATTTTTCGATCTCACGTGCTTGTTCAAGGCCTTTCTTTTGAATTTTCAAGCGATTTTCAGTTTCTTTCCAGTCATTACAGTTGCCAGCTATACCAGTCCTATTCTTCCTTTTTTTTCATCCATTCAATCAAGTAGTCATCAAATTATACGTTCAGAATATTGATAAGCACTTTAACTGTGAGACCGCAACCACAAACTATACACTCGCAGCCGTGGGATCTGAAAATTTTCGTGGGGATTCGCGTTATTTGCGGGATCTGAGACGAAATCAGTAACTTAGCTATTAACTTGTTTTAAGGAGAAGTTTCCTGTTACCTCACTAAAGCGTCGAGGGCGCAAGCAAGCGTCCACAAGCGGGCCTGTTTCGCGTAGGTAGATAAAATCGTTGGTTTGTGAGCCAATCGAGTGAACCGCTAAGACGTGTGTGCGTGGCCTAGTGGATAGAGCGATTGCTCGCCGTTCTGGCGTTCAGGGGTTCGGATCCCGACCCGTCCCGGTCTTTTGCAAATAATATATGCTGTCTTCCCACACGTCCGCTGCAGTTATCTGACTAACACCACTATCAAAAGTGGCCCGGATGGCTCAGTGGTAGAGCGGCGGATTGCAATCCGTCCCTGTCGCTGGTTCCACTCCGTTGGAGATCTAAAAGTTAAGCGCAGGTTCTGCTCGGCAGTTGCTGCGATGCAGTGTTCGGGGTTCACTGCACGACGTCCCCCAGGATCTCACAACGGGTAGTCCAGGAAGGCTTCCGGCAACGTTTTGCATGGATTTCTTTTTTATTTTTTTCTCATTTTCAACGGTGCATTCGTTTTTCAAAATCATTCGCTCTAAAAGAGGCTGCGTGAAAATCCTGAAAATCCCGCGAGGAACGCGAATTCCGCGAAAATTTTCGGATTCTACGGCCGCGACATGTGAAGAATGATTCCTCTAGAGGTGATACGTTACAGATTAAATGGAATGAAAATGTTTTTCACGTTTTTTACCCTCTTATCAAATTAGACCTCCTCAATAACTCATAATTACGATGCCATGCTGAACCCATTTTTTTGTAGCAGATCCCTTTTTCCTTGTGATTTGCGGAAAATGGGTGCGTGCAGCTTTAATTCGAGTCAGTTTTTGTTAAAAGAATTACTGAAGAGAGGCGGAAATAGTGTTCTTCTGGTCTCTTTGAATTGGCCAACAAACCACATTTTATTCGTTCTGAACATTTATAGAACTTATGTGAAATCATTCTGAAAATGTAATCATTTTGGACTCTCAGTTCTCATTGTTTTCCAATAAGATTCGCTGGAAACGCCAGGAAATCAAGGTAGTCGGCTTATCCAAACAAATTTTCCAAACTTCTCCTCACTTGTAAGGCTAGTATGTGCTAGTTTAAGCTGAACTGGACGCCTGGCTTTTCTCGGTGACCTCTCAGGTAATTTTTTGTAGTAATGAAACAATGTTCAAAACCTACAATTCCGTAGTTGCCATATGCTGAATCTTCCTATCTATGAAGTTTTTTTCCTGGGAATTTCATACGTTGGCGGCACCTTTAATGGATGCTTCAGGGAAGATCCTAGGCTTCCTGTTCATCCAGATTGGACGAGTTTCTTAAGCAAAATGTCGTAGGTTCCACTATTTATACCACGGCTTGCTGCTGAAGGAGTCGGTTTAAGAGCACTTTATTTCTATTCCTGCTCAGAAAACTCGTCCACATTTGGTAAGTGGGTAGTCACGATAAGGCGAAAAGGGGTGGGTTTGAAACGGAAGCTATGTCCTCCTTTTCTTCGTTTTTCCAAAGTAGTAATTTATGATTAGTTGATTGCGCTTCTGTGAGTGGCCCCTCCTTTGAATGGCCCCATCACATAGATGACACGCCCCGTTTCGCCTCATAATGACCCACACCCTCCATTAATCCCATTACAACTCCAGCAATTTCACTTTGGAAGTGCTGCTGTCATGGAGTGCTGCACCGTTTGGTTTTCGTTCTGAGATGTTTGCTTAGCTGCGATACAGTACAGCAGAAATGGTCGAGAACAATCAAATCCCAGGTTTTACTTGTTTTCCAGCCATTGCTTGTTTACCCTTCCTCACTTTGTTATCTCATGAACATATTGCTCCAGTGCGCTCACCTTATCACTGGCCGTAATCCTTGAAGCTTTTTTCTTAGCCGTAGTGAACACGGCTGGTTTTCGAATGATAAGGAAGTGTGCCAAGGCTTATTTTAAGGTTTTCTTTTCGTTTTTGATCTCATAACGAATTCGACTCTATGGTGTTCCTCCATCAGTTTCGTGACAAGTCTCATTTCAAGAGCGCAACCAAAAGGTCGTGCACAACCGGTTGCACACGTTGTATGAATGTGCCTATAAATTTTGGGAACATAGAGTGATCTTTGTTCTCTAACCTGGGGACCTGAAGAGTTTGCTGGTTTTGCATATTTCGGGTGTGGAGCGTTGTACCTGGAATCGACGGCGCTAATGAATTCTGTGATTGGCCGTTTGCCTAAACTGACCAATCGCGTTACTTGGCCACGCCCCTCTCCAGCAGTAATGATCTACCCTCATATTTCTTACCTTTTTTCAACGCTGGGCTGACTATTGTATTCGAAATACGTGGATGTTTCCTTTTCTTCCCAAATATTATACAATACTGCTCATGAGATGTCGAAAACCGACGGTCGCTCAAAAATCACCGCCGCTCACCGTCGCTTTCCCATAACTTCCTCAGAACTGCCCCAATCGAAGCGATTTGGTCATAGTTCGATTTGTCTCCAGGAGATCTTTCCGATGACATACTGATTAATGGGGTAAACTTTACTTTTACTGGTTTCTTCCAAGTAATCGATATATCGATAGATAGCGCGTAATGGATCGGGTCAGCAGTAGCGGAAACATGCGCAACGAACTGGAACTCAAGCTCAAGTTCGATTTTTTCTACTAAATTGGGTCAAATACTCTCAAAATCAAGCATCAGAAAGCGGAACTGGGCAAACTCCACGCAGTTCCATGGAGATTCAATTTTTGACGCGGTTGCAGATAGACCATGCTATTTTGGTAGACCTAGCAAACCTAAGTGAAGAGAACTCCTACATACGACACATCTCTTCCCTTACTTTATGCCCTGCAAGTGGGGATGCTGTAGGCCTGCCGGTCTTGATAATACGTTTGCTCAAAGTACAGACTTTTGTTGTGCTTTGTAGAAACCTCAATGTTGAGGGAGCTATAGGTCGCTGGTGAGAAGAGCTACCAACCTCCTATGAGAAACCTGGAACAAGCACTATGTACACTTCTGAAAAATGCAGTAGATGTAGTTCTAGCTGTCTTCGTTTGTCGAGTAGGACCGTGCTAATTTTGCCGGAAATTTAGCCACATTTCTTCAACCTTCTGTACCGGCCTTAGGAGAGTGTTCGAACAATGGGTGCCTATGTATTTTGAAAGACTTCGTGAAGGGTGACATCCTGTGCCAAAACCAGGAGTTTTTGAGAGGTTCAATTTTTCAGCTTTATTGGGTGCGACATAGCGTCTCGTAGGGACCTGAGGGTGGGAGCATGCCGCGTTGGTGGTGGCTCCCAGGTTCGATGCCTGCCCAAGGAAACCTTTTTGCAAAATGTTCTCTCTGATGGAAAAAGTTCTTATTTGGGCTAACTCGTGAGTATTTCAAACAGTAACGGATCTCTAACGCGAAAAATGGCGCAATATTGACGAGAAACGTTTGTAAGTATTGGAACATTGTAAGTATCTACCAACGAACCTACGTAACATTTTGAAATATTGAGGAAAGAAGAAAGAAGAAAACGCTCAAGTTCCTGTTATGGGTGACCTACTGAAAATTAAAGAAAAAGTAATAATAATGAATTGTGGAATATGGGAAATTCAACATCACCTATGAGATATCCACTATTTCCCAGCATCCCCGGCTGGAAACCGTGGATATCCGTGCGAGTTTTGCAGGATTGAATTACAGAATTCGTATTTGTAGACAAAAAGAAATAAGGCGACTATACTTTCCTTTTAGAAGGATTCTCTTAGGATGGTTGAAACTTTACTTTTTGCAGTTGTGTCTGTACAAGATGAAACAAGCAGATAAACTGCAGCAACGAGGAAGTGGGAGTAGATACGCTGCAGGAACTCTACAAAAAATTGTGAGCAGCTGCAAAAATTGCAGAATTGCAGATATGCATTTGGCCTTGGCATACTAATTTTTTTCCAGGCAGCTATAAGAGCCTTGATAATAGCACTTTTCGTCCTCCTTCATGAGCATGTCCCCGGAAAAATTGTAGTTCCCTTGGATTTTATTACACATTTTTCGGATAACTTACATTCTTCCATGAAAGTTTGTTTCGTAAAACAGAACCCTTTCTTTGCCAGCAAAGTAACCGCATCACTGGCGAACAATTCCAGTTACGGTAACTGTTTACTTGCCACTTCCCGAACTTGTCAATTACGCCAAATAACATGGACAACCTGTCGTTTCTGTTTAGTGCTCCAGACAATTGTTCCCAGCCGGAAATGGGAGTTTTCTTTTTGTTTCTTTCTCTCCCTCTTTCCCCTTTCATTGTTGATCTCCATGACCAGCCTACAAGATGGACAAGGCTACTAGCGTTCTTTGGACTTTCTTCAGGAAGGAAAATATCACTTGGATGTTTGTTTGGAGTTGGTATCGTTTGTATTGCATTCTTATTATTGTTTGTACTCGTTTCTTTTGATTTCATTTACTTTTTATATCTTCTTCACTATTTATACTTATCTATTCATCTTTTTATTATGTTCACATTCGCATTTCTGTTAACATTGCTTTCCCATTTGTGGTGAAGGGTTTGTATCTTGCTCTCCATAAAATTCTCTTTCGCGATTTTTGCGAAAAAAAAGTGGATGCGAGAGCCGGAAACGAGTTCACAGAATCAATTTTGAGGCAATGATGAAGGAATTCTAAAAAAAAACTGGGTTTACAATTGAGTAATAATTAAAAAAAAAGATCTGAAGAAATAATTCACTAACCGAACATTCCAAAATTTTCCAGCTTTTGGACATAAGGATTTCCAAGTTCTTGGATTTGGAGAAATCCGACGTCCATTCAGAGAGTGTATAGGAGACAATTTTTTAATTTGTGGGTACTTTGGTCCCCCCCCCCTTCCTCATCCACCTCACTTCCGTCGAAGTTTTCTGTGCCATTTAATCTGAGTCATGTATTTCAAATTTTATTTCATCGTTTCCTTCGTCAGTCTCTTGTCGTCCCAAACTCACCACTCCAGAATGTGTTTAGTGATTTTCAACATGTTTCCAGATAAAAATGGAGCTATCACCAATGTCCATATTCACAGCATGGTTAGGAGTGTTCTCAATTTCGTTTACCCTCATGCCGTTGTGAGTTTATTTTATTTTTTTTTGTTTTTTTTTTCTTTTTCAATGTAGCCATATAAACCTTTCCATTAGTCGTATTTTTGCCGAGAAATCCTTTTACAAAAAAAGTTTTTCAGCATGATGGTGCTCGACTGGCGCCGTCGCGGAACAGCTGATGGCTTTTCTTCGGTGAATTTCGTGCTTCCCATGCTTATGTGAGGATTTACCTTTGCCAAACTTTCACTTTCTTTGGGTGTGGATAACTATGAGGCTAAATGGAGCGGTGACTTCCCGCACTTCGGGGTCCACTCGTTCTCACACACTCTCAAATTCTGCATGTGCATGTGCAGTACTGCTCACGGGATGTCGAAAACCGACGGTCGCTCCGCGGAGTCACCGTCGTTCACCGTGGCTTTGCCATAACCTCCTTAGAACTGCCCCAATCAAAGCAGTTTGGTTACCACTCGATTTGTCTCGAGGAGATCTTTCTGACATGCCGATTGTCGGGGTAAACTTTACGTTCACAGGTTTCTTCGAAGTAATCGATATATCGATCGACAGCGCTTAGTGGATCGGATCAGCGATGGCAAAACATGCAGTGAACTGGAACTCAAGCTCAAATTCGATTGCTGGGGATGAATTGAGGCAAAAACTTTCAAAGTCAAGCATCAGGAAGCAGAACTGGGCAAACTCCACGTTCTTTGGTAGACATTCAATTTTTGACGCGGTTGCGGTTAGACCAAGCTGTTGCAGCAGATCTGGCTGACTTGAGTGGGGAAGAATTTCATGGCCAAGAGAACTTATTGTGCACTTTACTCTCTGCAAGTGCGGGTGCTGCAGGTCCACTAATCCCGATGTTACGCGCACCCAAAATACAGACTTTTGTTGTGCCTTGTGAAAACCTCGATATTGAGGGAGCTACAGATCGCTTGTGAGAAGAGCTACCGATCTCCTATGAAAAATTTATAACAAGCACTATGTGCACTTCTAAAAGATATAGTAGTCGTAGTTCTAGCTGTCCCCATTCGTCGAGGAGGACTATGCAAATTTTGCCAAAAATTTAGTCGAATTCTTACAAGCGTCTGTACCAGCCCCAGGAGAGTCTTAGGACGATCAATGCCTATGTACTCCGGAAGGCTTCGTGCAGGGTGACATCCTGTGCCAAAACCAGAGGTTTTTGAGAGGTTCAATTTTTCAGCACTATTTGGTGCGACGAAGCGTCTCGTGGGGACCTGAGGGTGAGAGCGTGCCGCATTTATGGTGGCTCCCAGGTTCGATGCCTGCCCGAGGAAATCTTTTTGCAAAATGTTCGCTCTGATGAAAAAAGCTTTTATTTGGGCGAACTCATGAACATTTCGATCTTGTGCAAACGTTTCTTTTCAAAATTTTGCCGTTTTTCGTGTTAGAAATCCGTTACTGCTCGAAATATTCACGACTTCACCAAAATAAGGGCTTCTCTCATTTGAACCAACATTTTGCAAAAAGATTTCCTCGGGCAGGCATCGAACCTGGGAGCCACCATAAATGCGGCACGCTCTCACCCTCAGGTCCCCACGAGACGCTTCGTCGCACCAAATAGTGCTGAAAAATTGAACCTCTCAAAAACCTCTGGTTTTGGCACAGGATGTCACCCTGCACGAAGCCTTCCGGAGTACATAGGCATTGATCGTCCTAAGACTCTCCTGGGGCTGGTACAGACGCTTGTAAGAATTCGACTAAATTTTTGGCAAAATTTGCATAGTCCTCCTCGACGAATGGGGACAGCTAGAACTACGACTACTATNTGCACAGGATGTCACCCTTCATAAAATCTTTCAGGGTACATAGGCAGCCATCGTCCCAACACTCTCCTAGGGCTGATACAGACGATTTTAGGAATCCAGCTAAATTTTCGCCAAAATTAGCACAGTCCTACTGGACAAAAGAGGACAGCTAGAACTACATCTCCTGCATTTTCTAGAAGAGCACATAGTGCGTGTTCCAGGTTTTTCATAGGAGATCAGTAGCCCTTCTCACAAGCGACCTGTAGCCCCTTCAACATCGAGGTTCCCACAGAGCACAACAAAAGTCTGTACTTTGGGCGAGCGTAACATCGGGATAAGTAGACCTGCAGCGCCCTCACTTGCAGAGGGTGGAGTAGACAAAGAGTTCTCTTGGATCTTAAATTCATCCTTATTCAGGTCCGCTTGATCTGCTACAACAACATGGTCTAACAGCGACTGCGTAAAAAATTGAATGTCTACGGAACTGCGTGGATCTCGCCTAGTTTTGCTTCTCGATGCTTCATTTTGGAAGTTTTCGCCTCATTCCATTTTATTTCATCCCTTGAGCAGTATTTTATAATGCAATCGCTCGCGAGTAGGTACAAGTCGACCATGAAGGAACCAATCATACCACCCTGGCACGCCCCTTTTCGCCTCTTTGTCATCCACATCCTCAACTTTTAAGCCTCTAGCTAAGTCCTCAAAACGAAATCGCGATGATGATTTTGAGAATTCGAGTTGCAAAAAGTAGTTCCAGCATTGCAGGGGGCGGTTTAGTTATTTTTACAGTACAGAAAATCGCCCTTCTGGTCTGCCGCGTCGCACCATTTTTGCGGCGCGGCAGACCAGCTGGGTGTTGTGTTTGACGGACATCAGTGTTTTACATAGGCTTTTTTATTTTCTTTGTTCTCATTCCGGTGAGAAACGTGAGCAGAACATCAATACCGGCAGCGTCCGACAACTACAACGTCCACCTGGTCTGCCGCGCCGCGTCATTGATGCGTCGCGGCAGATCAGATGGCGGTGTTTTCTGTGATACAAGAATAGTTTACCGGCATGCCACTGATAACATTGACTTTGGGAGTGAATTTGTAAAAAAAAAAAAACCTGGCAGTAATAGCCACTGTATCAAAAAAAGAAGCAAAAAAAAGAGGCTTTGTGGACCAAATTTCGTTGCAGGACCTCATGTTGGTTGCGACACGGTTATATGACCAATGATAATACGAACATAACGATCAATACAATCAATATCGCCTTCTTTGTCTTCTACATTCTTTGTTTTGCGTATTATCAGCCTAAGAGGGTGAGTTCACTGATATAATATTTTATTGTTGTGTTATTGATTTTTACTGACTTAATGGAACAAAATAGAAATGGTCTTGTTGTGTTAGAAAAATTCGCGAGAACTGAAGTTGAGCTGATTAGATAGTAGCTATTCCAAAGAAATCAAATGTTCTATTTTCACATGTACAGTCAACGTCGAGTGCGATGGCCTTCCTGTGGCCTCTAGAAGGACGCTGCGCAACCGCGTCGCGCGCGCCGGAATCGATGTCGTCTGCCGTCGGAGTGTTATTTCTCGGCGATTTTCCTCCAGATTTGATGATCTTCTCCCGTCTTTCCATGTTTCGCTGCTAGAAATAGTACAACGGCAGCAGACGGCATCGATTCCGGAGTGCATAGCGCGGTTGCGCGGCGTTCATCTCGAGGTCGCGGAAGGGCCATAGCCATCGACGCTCGCTTTAATTAAATTGTTCGTCATTAAATATTCAAAATATACGTAAATGTTTTCATTCAAAATTACACGGAATCGAATTCATGTGGTGCGTTAGCATGCACAGATGTATAAATAAACATCTTTTAACATAGCAAATTTCAGAAATACCTCTATGGCCAACTGTTGGCTTGTTTTGCTGCCGTGAAGCTGATCTTCATGTATGTCGATGCACAGAGTGGGTTGGTTTTCGACGGGTTTTCAGTTTGTAAATCCATAAAATCTCAGCCAGGGTTACATGAATCCTGAAATTCTAGGCAATGACATAGCGCCTGATGTGATGGGGTCAATCGCGGCTGCCATGCAGATCGTCTCCTTGGCGGGAGGTGTTTACGAGATCGTGAGTTCAGAGACCGCTGTCATCATTGAGATTAGTTCGGGTAAACGTGTTAACAACCCACAAGTTTGCCCGTTGCGTCAACAGGTTTACCCTGAGTAATCTCACTGATGCATTCTGGTCCAGATGCGAATGAATGAATGACTGGATGAATGAGTGAATGGGTTTCAGAAACGAGCCATCACCTTCGGACACACGGAGTATTTGCCGGCTTTGTTCCAGTATGCGATGTTCTTGCTCATTGTACAATGGCTTGCTTTCGGATTACTCACCGGAAATCAATATATCGCGGTAGGTGAAAGTTTATCCTGGTTAACTACATAGTTCTTTACAGTGATCCAGTAATGGGAGAAGTAACAAGTAATTACAAATGAAATACCTACAGTAGCAAGTTCTGGCTTGCCTCCTAGGTGTACTTTAAAAAATAGGTAGATAAATAAACGGCCAATAGGAAAATTTATACTAATTGCTCAACGTACAGACTTTTGTTGTGCCTTATGGAAAGCTCGCTGTTGATGCAGGGACAAATGCGGGCCACCAATCGATATATCGATTGCCTGGAAGAAGCCTGTAAATGGGAATTTTACCCCGATATTCGGTAGCTCTTTGGAAAGATATCCTTGAATCAAACCGAATGGTAACAAAATCGCTTTGATCAGAGCTGCTTCAAGGAAGATATGGCAAAGCCACGGTTTCGACATCCCGGCAACAGTATTGTAAGGCTTAAGTTGTTTAGCGAGTTTGGAGGTTGAGGTTACGCATAGTCAAGGTTGGTTGTGTGATTCTGGGTCCACTTTTCAGGGTATGCTCAAATTTCGAGTGAATTCCTATTAAATTTGATGTGATCTTTTTTAAACCCCTTAGATAAATCCAGATTGAGTACTTGTGTGCACTTTTCACACTTCCACGGTTTGGAGGAAATGGGCGGCGTATATCTCCCGTATAATTATTGTACTGCCCGTGGTCTCACTGAAATCAACAATTTTGGACGAGTTTTGCTGTACAGCCTCAGCTTACGAGGGAATTGTTCCAGATCGCCAACGTGGCTGCCCTAATAGTGAACTTGGCGACGATCGCGTTGTACTTCGTCTACCCGCCTCTCACATGGCGTGTGCCGATCATCGGAACGGGTCCGCAGCAGAAGGAGCAAAAGAAGGAATAAGTATACTACTTGCCCGAGTGTTATCCACGCTTGCTACCTAGTTTGCTTACATCTGCGATACGATATCGTTTTCTGTTTCTTGCCATTATTTGTAAAATAAATAAAACTAGAACATTGTCCTTTTTCACTGACTCGATTTAAGTTCTCCCACGATTAGCTAGAAGGTGCATTTATCTTCGCATTATAAGAAGAAAAAAAAACAGGACTCAATTACACCACCATAGGGAGAAAATCTGGCAACAGTGCCGTCCAGATATTAGAGACATGGCAAACCCCTTTATTCGCCATCAATAGGAGCCGCTCAGGATCGGTGGATACGAACTCTTGGCCGCTAGAGCGACGTACTACCGCCATATCCACTGAGCTACGCCCGCACGAATTAGCAGTTCCCGTGATCCTCCCAAAAAGCAACTTTTTTGTTTATTCCAGAAATTTATGCAAAAGGTTCCCGGAAGCCTTCCTGGACTACCCGATGGAGATCTGGGGGACGTCGTGCAGTGAACCCCGAACACTGCATCGCAGCAACTGCCGAGCAGAACCTGCGCTTAACTTTTAATCTCCAACGGAGTGGAACCAGCGACAGGGACGGATTGCAATCCGCCGCTCTACCACTGAGCCATCCGGACCACTTTTTATGGTGGTGTTTGTCGGATAACTGCAGCGGACTAACGGGAAGACAGCATATATTATTTGCAAAAGACCGGGACGGGTCGGGATCCGAACCCCCGAACGCCATTCCAACGAACAAACCCACGAACCACTAGGCTACGCGTGCACATCCATAGAGAACTGCAGTATTGCCAACTGACAGCTCTGCGAATGCCAAACGCACGCCGATCCTTGCAGATTTCTCAGAGATTCGTCATGTGATCCGCAAAAACCGCAGGAATTGCGGAAAATATCCGGTATAAAACCCGCTTTTTTTGGGAATTTTCAGGCGATTTTCGCAGATTACCTAAAGATTCGTCGCAGGCTCGGCAAAAACTGTAAGAATTGCCATAATATCTTCTATAAAACCGGTCACATTCGTAATTTCCCACTTCAACATACGAAATCCACAAATTTACTGAATTTTCTAGCAGTTTTCGGCCAATATCAAGCTGACGTCGGTGCTTGCGCAGACTGGTGATCTGCCAGCGATTTCGCCCACATCCAAAAAGAAAACCAGGCTTAGGCTTAGGCTAAGGCTTAGCAAAGGCTTAGGCTTAGGCTTAGGCTTAGCCTAGGCATAGGCTTAGGCTTAGCATGGGCTTAGGCTTAGGCTTAGCATGGGCTTAGGCTTAACATAGGCTCTGGCTTCGGCTTAGGCTGAGCAAAGGCCTAGGCTTAGGCTTAGGCTTGGCATGGGCTTAGGCTTAGGCTTAGCATAGGCTTAGGCTTGGCATGGGCTTAGGCTTAGGCTTAGGCTTAGGCTTGAGGGAGCTATTTGCTTTAGAAAGCCAAAAAGCAACTTTTTTGTTTATTCCAGAAATTTATGCAAAAGGTTCCCGGAAGCCTTCCTGGACTACCCGATGGAGATCTGGGGGACGTCGTGCAGTGAACCCCGAACACTGCATCGCAGCAACTGCCGAGCAGAACCTGCGCTTAACTTTTAATCTCCAACGGAGTGGAACCAGCGACAGGGACGGATTGCAATCCGCCGCTCTACCACTGAGCCATCCGGACCACTTTTTATGGTGGTGTTTGTCGGATAACTGCAGCGGACTAACGGGAAGACAGCATATATTATTTGCAAAAGACCGGGACGGGTCGGGATCCGAACCCCCGAACGCCATTCCAACGAACAAACCCACGAACCACTAGGCTACGCGTGCACATCCATAGAGAACTGCAGTATTGCCAACTGACAGCTCTGCGAATGCCAAACGCACGCCGATCCTTGCAGATTTCTCAGAGATTCGTCATGTGATCCGCAAAAACCGCAGGAATTGCGGAAAATATCCGGTATAAAACCCGCTTTTTTTGGGAATTTTCAGGCGATTTTCGCAGATTACCTAAAGATTCGTCGCAGGCTCGGCAAAAACTGTAAGAATTGCCATAATATCTTCTATAAAACCGGTCACATTCGTAATTTCCCACTTCAACATACGAAATCCACAAATTTACTGAATTTTCTAGCAGTTTTCGGCCAATATCAAGCTGACGTCGGTGCTTGCGCAGACTGGTGATCTGCCAGCGATTTCGCCCACATCCAAAAAGAAAACCAGGCTTAGGCTTAGGCTAAGGCTTAGCAAAGGCTTAGGCTTAGGCTTAGGCTTAGCCTAGGCATAGGCTTAGGCTTAGCATGGGCTTAGGCTTAGGCTTAGCATGGGCTTAGGCTTAACATAGGCTCTGGCTTCGGCTTAGGCTGAGCAAAGGCCTAGGCTTAGGCTTAGGCTTGGCATGGGCTTAGGCTTAGGCTTAGCATAGGCTTAGGCTTGGCATGGGCTTAGGCTTAGGCTTAGGCTTAGGCTTGAGGGAGCTATTTGCTTTAGAAAGCCAAAAAGCAACTTTTTTGTTTATTCCAGAAATTTATGCAAAAGGTTCCCGGAAGCCTTCCTGGACTACCCGATGGAGATCTGGGGGACGTCGTGCAGTGAACCCCGAACACTGCATCGCAGCAACTGCCGAGCAGAACCTGCGCTTAACTTTTAATCTCCAACGGAGTGGAACCAGCGACAGGGACGGATTGCAATCCGCCGCTCTACCACTGAGCCATCCGGACCACTTTTTATGGTGGTGTTTGTCGGATAACTGCAGCGGACTAACGGGAAGACAGCATATATTATTTGCAAAAGACCGGGACGGGTCGGGATCCGAACCCCCGAACGCCATTCCAACGAACAAACCCACGAACCACTAGGCTACGCGTGCACATCCATAGAGAACTGCAGTATTGCCAACTGACAGCTCTGCGAATGCCAAACGCACGCCGATCCTTGCAGATTTCTCAGAGATTCGTCATGTGATCCGCAAAAACCGCAGGAATTGCGGAAAATATCCGGTATAAAACCCGCTTTTTTTGGGAATTTTCAGGCGATTTTCGCAGATTACCTAAAGATTCGTCGCAGGCTCGGCAAAAACTGTAAGAATTGCCATAATATCTTCTATAAAACCGGTCACATTCGTAATTTCCCACTTCAACATACGAAATCCACAAATTTACTGAATTTTCTAGCAGTTTTCGGCCAATATCAAGCTGACGTCGGTGCTTGCGCAGACTGGTGATCTGCCAGCGATTTCGCCCACATCCAAAAAGAAAACCAGGCTTAGGCTTAGGCTAAGGCTTAGCAAAGGCTTAGGCTTAGGCTTAGGCTTAGCCTAGGCATAGGCTTAGGCTTAGCATGGGCTTAGGCTTAGGCTTAGCATGGGCTTAGGCTTAACATAGGCTCTGGCTTCGGCTTAGGCTGAGCAAAGGCCTAGGCTTAGGCTTAGGCTTGGCATGGGCTTAGGCTTAGGCTTAGGCTTAGGCTTGAGGGAGCTATTTGCTTTAGAAAGCCAAAAAGCAACTTTTTTGTTTATTCCAGAAATTTATGCAAAAGGTTCCCGGAAGCCTTCCTGGACTACCCGATGGAGATCTGGGGGACGTCGTGCAGTGAACCCCGAACACTGCATCGCAGCAACTGCCGAGCAGAACCTGCGCTTAACTTTTAATCTCCAACGGAGTGGAACCAGCGACAGGGACGGATTGCAATCCGCCGCTCTACCACTGAGCCATCCGGACCACTTTTTATGGTGGTGTTTGTCGGATAACTGCAGCGGACTAACGGGAAGACAGCATATATTATTTGCAAAAGACCGGGACGGGTCGGGATCCGAACCCCCGAACGCCATTCCAACGAACAAACCCACGAACCACTAGGCTACGCGTGCACATCCATAGAGAACTGCAGTATTGCCAACTGACAGCTCTGCGAATGCCAAACGCACGCCGATCCTTGCAGATTTCTCAGAGATTCGTCATGTGATCCGCAAAAACCGCAGGAATTGCGGAAAATATCCGGTATAAAACCCGCTTTTTTTGGGAATTTTCAGGCGATTTTCGCAGATTACCTAAAGATTCGTCGCAGGCTCGGCAAAAACTGTAAGAATTGCCATAATATCTTCTATAAAACCGGTCACATTCGTAATTTCCCACTTCAACATACGAAATCCACAAATTTACTGAATTTTCTAGCAGTTTTCGGTCAATATCAAGCTGATGTCGGTGCTTCTGGTGATCTGCTAGCGATTTCGCCCACATCCAAAAAGAAAACCAGGCTTAGGCTTAGGCTAAGGCTTAGCAAAGGCGTAGGCTTAGGCTTAGGCTTAGCCTAGGCATAGGCTTAGCCTTGGCATGGGCTTAGGCTTAGGCTTAACATGGGCTTAGGCTTAACATAGGCTCAGGCTTCGGCTTAGGCTGAGCAAAGGCCTAGGCTTAGGCTTAGGCTTGGCATGGGCTTAGGCTTAGGCTTAGGCTTAGCATAGGCTTAGGCTTGGCATGGGCTTAGGCTTAGGCTTAGCATAGGCTTAGGCTTAGGCTTGGCATGGGCTTAGGCTTAGGCTTAGGCTTAGGCTTGAGAGAGCTATTTGCTTTAGAAAGCCAAAAAGCA
>JARK01000044.1:7555-21214 GCA_000688135.1 Ancylostoma ceylanicum
GGGGGGGGGGGATGCGGCCCACTCATCATCTGAGTTTTCCGTTAGAAGGAGAGGATATCATTGTCAATAGTGTTAATAGGGAAGTTAGGGATCGAGGTATTTTTCACTCTGACACTCTATTGTTTGATGATTTCAGGGTGTGGGTCTGGATGCGGCAAAATGGGGCGGTGCCTTCCCGCTCTTCGGTATCAACTCGTCCCCAATCACATTCAAATTTGCGTAGGCAAGTATTCTAAAATCGCGCACAAATTAGTACTAGTAGGTCCCGAAGGGTAGGGCGAGGGTTTGATTGAACCAATCGCAGACTCACTGCCCACCCACTTTTGCCGCATCATGACCCACACCCATGATTTCATAACTAAAGTGGTTCGTCTTGTTATTTGTACGGCAAACCTCATCTTGAGACCTTTAGTCGCGAGAAAATAAAATTTCATTCCGTTTATTCTGCACAATGATTTGTCCTCTTTTAGAGTACTGCTCAATGATTTGGTCTTCTAGCGCTCGTAGTTCACTCCAGCGGATCGAAAATGTATGAGCTCCGAGTTAGTATTTCATTTCGCTAAGCTTTCGGCGCATAGGGCCTCCTTCAGACCTAAATGCATACAATACAGTACACAACGTAATACATATTAACAATTGTTAACGCGCATGACGTGAATGTATAGCGAGTGTGGACAGTATCTTCTGTTATCTAAAGACGATGCACTCATACTTAACGCTACTACTCCTAACAATAAGATGTTAGAGAGGTTGTAGTCAAGCAATTAGTTTTAGCGCCTCAGCAAGCTCTTCCCCATTATTGATCTCCGGCTGATACCGCATGATTTCACGAGCCTTCATGATCTTTCTATGAACGGTGTTCTCGAGATGATGGTGTAGCACAAATACTTCACATTCTGGTGCGGAATCGCGGGTGTGTACCGTCGTACGGAGCCTGGAGAAGCTGTTGTTGGGGTAGGTTTGTGAGCGCTCAAATGCTCGACGGTGTTCATCCAACCGCTTTCTCAGCGTCCTTCCACTTTCTCCGATGTATCGGTGAACGCATCCGCTACACTTTATCAAGTACCCCGTACCGTATAGGTGGCAAATGTTCTGGTCGGTGCAGTAGCGGCAACCCTCTTCGTCGCACCCATCTTCATACAAGAGGTTCCATGAGGTTAGTATCCCTTTGAGAGCGGGTGGAAGTTGGATTATCAAGCGCACTGGAAGTAGTGACCTCTTTAGAATACATAGTGCTTTCGTTGACCCCTTCTCTGGAAAAGACTCCATTAACAACGATAGAAATCTATCATTTTGTAGTATTCGCAGTGCCTCTCAAAATAAATTCTTTTGGTGTAATCTCAGCACGAATAAGTTCCGTGCACTACATTCAACTCATAAGTGCTAGAAAATGTATGTGTGCTGATCACTGGTTGACATTTACCTAGCCTATTTGAAGGCAGTTTAGTAAGAGCCCTCATTTATAGATACATCTGGCATCCTAGCTCAGACTGTCAATTCTATTTTGGGGACTGCGCTGCTCCTAACGGTACTATCACTTTAGCTAAATGTTTTCGACTCCACTATATTTTATTGTATAGCGCTCTCGAAATCTCCCAATATTCCAACTGGTTGCCAAGCCCCTAATGGTGCAAAATGCGGAAAAGGATTTTTAGAACTTCCTCATTTGACGTGGACAATACATAATTGCGCCCATGGAAGTAATGATGCTCAGAGGCAGCACTCACGAAATCTCGGTCTTAAATACATATTTAAGCGTATTCTGGCGACGTCGAGGCTGCTTAACATTTTTATAAAGCTGAAACGTTTCGATAGCACCAAAACGCTCTTTTTAAAAGCTCATGGTTCGAAAAAATGCAATAGATGTGGTCCAGTTGCACAAGCCATGGGATGAAGGCCGACATCATAAGATCGATGAAACCGCCCTTTTCACCTGGTGGATCTTCGTAATTCAATCAGTAACTTCTATCTGAGTCACAGACTTTTTGCCCCTTACCAAAAGAAATAACCGCTGGGAAATGTGTAGCAATCAAATATGAAGTTACACGAGAATAAAAACATCATGGAATTCAGTCATGGAGGAGTAATGATTGAAAAATGAAGTTTTCACAAACATTAAACTCAACAATATTCAAGCAGGTGTAAATAACATGAAATGCTAATGAGAAAGGGTCGCGCTTCACAGAAACAACAAAAATTGGCGGAAAGCTACCAAAGGTAGCTGCAGTGGAAAAAAACTTACAGTGAATTTTACGAGGACTGCAGCAAAGCAGCTGATTTCCTAAACGCGCGGCACGGGCTGTGACTCGTCCAAAAGTGCCCGGATGAAAAAAAGGAAACTCTAAGGGACGAAAGTTTCCGTGGATGCTGGAGTGATATCGGCAGGCGGGAGGCTGATGATCTCCCTAGGTGGAGGTTAGATCTCCTGTCCGATAGATCGCATGGAAGTGCCATGGCGGAAAGCGGAGGTGTAGCTTAGGCCGCTTCTTGAGTCCTTCGGTGTATTTCAAGTGGAGTCAGCCGACAAGCCCACCCAATTCCGTCGCCCATATTCCGTATTAATGAATTGGTAAAACTTGTGTAGTCAGTGCCTTTATAGTGAGTCGCACAGTTTGTTATGTGATTACAACGAATCCGCTACTTTTAAGAGTTACCTTCTCTCCCTGGACCTGTAAGATTCTCAATGTGCTCTTAACTTTCGGAAGACCTCACCCTCGTCGTAATAACCTGATCACTATGAGATCCGTAGCTGAGAGGAGGAGATGATGATCCCATACCATGATGGAAGGCTAGTCACTAGCAAACGTGGTCTTCCTTATTGTTTGGTTTTTTTGGCATGATCACTTCAGCCACAGTTGAATAGTACATCAAGAGGTCTATCTCTTTTCAGAATCATCTAATCATGTCATCTAGTTTATGGATATGGAGGAGACAGATCTTCATTTTCTTTAGAGCTAGAGATGCACATTAATTCATTCCTCAAAAGGACTGTCGCAAAAACTTAGCATTTGAAGGCCTTTCAGGAGACAGGATGGCTTCGCCCAATTTCCATGGAAACTGTATTATTCCGTTCCACTGGGTGAATTCGTTCAAATCAGAGCCTCAGCTCCTCGGAGTGAAGTGGTCGTTGTTATCGTTTATGATCACTTTCTTTTTGTCATTCCGGGGACTCCGGCGGCTTGTCAACTGCGCTCCAATCCGTAAAGTAGGAGGTTTGGAATGGCATTCAATTATTATATGACTGCCGTTCGGCTGCCATCCGCTTGCTGCTCGGCGCTGGCAACCTGTGAGCCGCCAGGTGGCTACCAAATAGCAACCGAGTAGCAATTAAATAGAAAGTGACCGCAGCCCATTTTACAGGTGGAAGTACTGGTGTAGATGTAAGTATATGCATTTTACTTCAATTGCAGCCTTAATTATAGTCCAAAAGTCTGTCGCCGACAGATTAAGAAACCATCAGGACCTTTGGGAATGGAGGAAATAGTATTCTAACAAGATTACTATATAGGTTGTAGGGAAAGTTCTCGCGATTTGTGAAACATCATATTTTATTGACTTTTTGAGAATAGGAAAACACATTGTGAAATGAATAAATCACCATCACGTACAATAACTCTTTGCCAATCTTCTGGGAGCGTTTCGATGCCTTCAGCATAGAACTGTACTAGCATTGATTGCTCAACCAGCGACCCAAGTCATCTTCATCATCGCACGCTTTTCCTTGTAAGGCGTTAGAGAGAGTCAAGAGAAGTTGGTAATTTTTTATCGCAAGATCAAGCCTGTACGGTGGTGAAGTCAGCACTTCCCATCCAAAGTCGAGTATCTTCTAGCGAGTCACTTTTGTAGTGAGCGGACGAGCTTTGTCGTGCAGGAATCGGATCGTGTTGCAATTTCGGCTCTGTTTCTGCGAGTTTTCTCTCCAGCCGCTGACAGTATAGGTCTAACGTGAGGGCAGTGTAGCGTGGCAATACCTCGCATTGCATGATGCCTCTGCAGTCACACCAAGCATTGACCAAAACTTTCAGAAGGTGAAGACCTGTCTTTGACTGAGGCTCATACTGCTAATCCTTGTCAACCCAAGGTGGATTGCGTTTGATATTGACATAGAGACCCCACTTCTCATCTAGACTGTGAAGATTGACTTTACCCAATTCTCTATGCGTCTGTACGACGGCAATTCAGTAGCCACCTCGGCACGTCGCTGGAGATCCGCAAATCACCATCTTGCACTGCGATAACTTTCATACCTTTCCAAGTGACGCAGGTGATCGGCGATGGTGGTAAAGTGAATATCCAAAACTTGTGTCCTTCCTCACATAGTTTGCCATAGATCTGACTCGACCCGGTGCCGCAATCGCCTATTGTCGACTCCAGATGCGCGTCCCAACTTTGAGAAAAAGTTGTTGTCGCTAGCATGAAAGCATCTGGACCAATCATACGCAGGGTACTTCGGTGTACGGTATTCAAATACAGTGTTAACACGGCGACTTGATACGGTTGCTGATTCACCAGATTTCAGGCCGTATACTGAAAGGCGGCAAATGTACTGTTTTGAAAAATTCATCTTCCTGGTAGGAGTTGTGGAGGAGTTTGTAGTGAATGCCCACAACAAACTTGCACATACCTGACCTACTCTCATATACAAAAGATACGTCGCTGCAAGGCAACGTGGTGGTTAAAAAACACACTTTTAAAAACCGCGAGAACTTTTACTATGACCCAAATTTGAAAGCTCTAGTGCTCCTGATCCCAAATATCTATAAAAAGTCAAAGCGACTTGGAGTCTCAGTTTTTTTTGCATGCAACAATGGAGAGTATATGTGTATGTTGTTGTTCTGCTCTTCGTTCAGGATGGGACAATAAACACAGATCTTTCGACATTGTTATATACTTTTTTTTCGGAAAGCGTCCTTCTTTGCTAACAAGGGAAGTGCACGAACTTAAGCTGAGCTTTCCAAACGAGACACATATAGCAGGAAGGCTTGTCCCAAATGATGCTACAGATTATACTTGAATTATGCTAAATGGTTAATATAAGCTCTAGATTCGACGTCGATGATTTCCTACCGCATCGATATACACCGCCTTCATCCAAAGCGGAGCAGGTTGATGACAGAGTGGATGGGTGAAGCAGATTCGCAGGCAGAAGCTCGAGGGTTTGAAACCCACCTTCACGTTTTGTTTTGCAAATTTCCACTTCTAACCTTCAACGGAATTCGGGGCTCTTCAGGAGGTAATTAATGCTGAGAATTAATGGATGTCGCTGGTAAAACAAAACATTCTGACATACGATATAATCTAATCGGTCACTTTTTCATTCTTTAACCGCTTGAAATGTTCAAGTGCTCACGCGTGGATGCGCTTTTGCTGGCCACATTTGGTCACTGTGAAATGACCAACGCAACTAGCCAAGAGCACAAGATGGCGGAGGCCTTTTGAGAAGGTTTTTCTACTCGATGCGGCTTACTCTGACCTCGAGCCAGAAAGCGGTGTCGTAGGCTTCAGATAGAGAAAAATTTCCTATGGCTTACATAGTGTGAAATATTTAATTATTCACCTTCTGAACAGCTCCGAATTCCATTAAAGGTTAGAAATGGAAATTTGCAAAACAAAACGTAACGGCGGAATTGAAACACTGGAGCTTCTGCCTACGAGTCTGTGTCACTACCCACTCGGCCACGCAGCTGCACCGCTGTGTGTGAAGGCGGTTTACATACGTCAGTGCGATAGAAAGTCATCGACGTGGAACCTGTATTTACCCTTCAGTGATCGGACCTTGAAAGTTCTAGGAAAAAGGCAATATATAGAGGACCTGCTCTTCCCGAAGAATACGTGTAATCGCAAGTATTGGTTTGTGTGTGCGTGAAATTGTTTTGAAGAGAAATCTGTTTTCAGCGAAATGTGTAAAGGAAACGTTTTCAGTTGGCTAGCACTGTATCTGTTCCTTTCAAATGTGAGTCCCTTTTCCTGACTCCTTCTCTTGTGTTTTGCTTCAGGAAAGTATGTACTTCAAGAGAGCTATTGTACAGTGTTTGTGAAACATAGTTCTGCTGTTATCTAAAACACTTACCAATAATTTCTGTGTTCGTAATGATTTAATCCATTTTTTCATTATGCTCATCTCTCACAAATTTATTTCTTTCAGATGTGTGTTCTCTTTTAATGTCGGCTGTTTCTGTTTTTATCTTGTTTATTTGGTTGCACCCATTGCTTCTATCTCTTATCTTGCCGTGCTTTGAAACAAAATAAAATAAAATAAAATAAAATAAAATAAAATAAATAAATAAAATAAATGAATAAAAATAAATAAATAAATAAACAAAAAAGTGCAGGTGTATGCGGACTTTCTCCACCGTAGATGATCCTTCCCCACTTAAAGCGATTGTGCACCAAAAATTAGATAGGGTAAGGCAAACTCACTCGTGCAAAGTCTGAGCGAATTCTACGGCACACAAAGATATCCGAGAGCGGTTGTCAGATTCGCTTGTCAAAATGTGAAAAAACTCTATACAAAATTCAGAGGCAACTGTTCAATCAGTGAATGTAACCCGGAGAAAAATTCTATCGAAATTTCATCAGGCACTACTGCTTCCAGAATCTCAACGGGGTTCAAAATGAAGCGCTAGGGAAAGGAAGTCTAAATTACAGTCCGTTACTAGTGCAGTTTTAGGTCAATCCCATCGGTAGCTGCACATTCTCCAGAGTGAGCGACAAAATTGTTGCCAGCTTCAAGTTCCAGATAATAATTGAAAACGAGGAAGTCTGCATCATTGCGTGTTACGAAGAGGCCGATTGCGTTTACGTGGATTATGTAGGGGTCTGTATCGTACCTTTCGTTCTTCCTCATGGCGCTTATATTTCGTCGAGCTGCACTGATACACCTTTTATTTCAGAACTTTTGCTCCATCTACACGGCTGGAAGCGAGAGTCACACACCAATGGGCACAGTATTCAAGCTTGATCGCCAACTTTTCAGCTCTTCCTGCTCAAGACGTGTAGTAGTTGGAGCATATGTGAGATATAAGAAATACCCTGCACCAAGCATTCTCCGGGGTCCGTGTGTGAGGAACTCTTCAACTCCAACGACAACGATCTCAATATACAGAATTAATGGTTCCCCTTTTCTTACAAATATTCCCAACCCAACGCTACCAGCAGGAACCGCATTGGATCGCAGGTTAATTATTGTGCATTTTTTTATTCGTATCGAATTTGGAAAAAGAAATAACATCTCACAAGGGGTGGATACCGGATGTCGATGACATTTCGGAATTGGATATTGCTTGTGAAATGAAATCGACATTTGATCTCAGGTCCGCTTTCCGTTTCCAATGAGCGCCAGTGAGAAAAAAATTACTGGGGAGGGGGGGCATAAGTTATGTATTGTACAACGTTTGCTTTTTTATTTCTCCGCCAGGAACCTATATCGAATCTCTTTCTTTTTTAAATAGGGAAAGGTTCAAAGTATCTTTCAGTTAAAACCATGTTTTCTGGCAGGGTTTTGTATTTGAGCACTTGGCCTCGAAACAAAATTCTTGAGAAAAGTGGGTTTCTGTCTCATTTTTTCCCACGAAATTCAAAATATCTTCAAAAAGCGGTTTACTGCTCAGATGAATCCGAAAGCGCAAGGGATGCTTTTTTCAACCCATAAAAGCCGATTTTGAGAGATATAGGAGCGAAGAATTACTGCTACTCCATGCGTCCAGTGATGGCCAATTTGCACCCAATTCGCTTTCGGGAATTTTTCTCATTCAAAGACAGAGCGCAGACAAGCAGAGAACGCAGACAACCCGGATATAGGCCAACTGTGACCCTCGGAACCTATGACTTGAATTCCTCACCCAGCCAACTTTTGGAACAGCCTCGTTCTGTGCTCTTATCAACACCAATCTCAAGAGGGTTTTGCACACGCATTTCGTGTCCGATGTCAGGAACACGATACGAGTTTTTATCCCACCCGAAACCTCTGTGAAATACTGTTTTTGTAGCTGTTTTGCTCGTAAATTGCGGGCTGAATCTGTGCACTTGATGGCAGCAAGAATCTGCGTCTTTCAGAGGAATTTGTTCGTTATCTCGCAATAATCCGGGCGCAATAATCTCGCAGGGTGTTTCTTCGATCAAAAATGGAGCAAATCCGGCTCTATCGAGCAACTTCCGGCATGAGGCGAACCATTTCACTACTGAAGAGGAATAAGCCAGCAAAAGTTGTACAATAACTTACGCCCCCTGTATAGATGCTGTTTCTACGTCCACCACTACTGTAACCTGGGAAAATGGCGTTGCCGTACAGAATGGAGGCGGAAGTTGGGATCAACATTCCAAATAAGTGTATACAAAAGTTCTTCTTTCATCTCGAATCTGTTTCTTGTTTCTGCTAGGGAAATCCTCACTAACAATCACACAATAATTCAATCACTTTTAGTATTACCCTTGCGAAAGCTCCACAATCAAACTGCAAACCACTTCCGGTCTTCACAAGAGCAAGTAGGTTTACTCACTTGTATCGCAGAATGCGAGTATCATTGACATCGTGTAAATGAGAACGATATTGCATGAGCTGTGCGGATGATTAGGATACAAATGCATCCATTTTAAGCGCTTATCATTTCGGTGATCACCTGTTCGAAAGTGAGAAAAGTCGATAAAACCAATAAATCAATGAGATCGTGCAATGGACTCGTTATATTGGTGCTCAGTACATTGAAGAACCCTAGTAGACACGTCCTTACCCGTCCCCGAGCGAAACTGGAAAAAGTCGATAAAATCAATAAATCGATACGCTTACCCAGAACGGTTACCACATTCGCGGGAAGTAGCCTATGACCTCTGCCGGCCCGTCACGGACCTGCATACAAAATTTGGTACGGATCGGCTCACTCTCCGTGATTTCTACGTATAAGTGCCAATGGATAGTACTTATGGACAATATATTTCGGTGACAGAATCACATATTTCCTTGACAGGTTAGCTAATCATATAATACCTCAGGTTTTTCACAACAGTATTGAGCATTTCGAAGTATTGCACGGAATGCATTGAATAGATTTGCATGTTGTTGATTTTTCCTTACATATGGAGCAACCCTAAGGAATAATTGTCTCTGTCGTGCACCAGGGTCCGTCGGCGGTTCAGTGGCTGGGGTTAGATCCCGAGCACGACTGGCCGCGTCCGTGGACAGTGCACTCCCTACGTACCTAACGGCGGCTTATCCCCACAGACGTACCCGGCCGGAGACCTAGGATCCCGCTTCCCGTCTTCCCGTCTCTCTCACAAGGTCCCTGCGCTGCGCCCCCAACCCCGGCCCCGCCCACATGATGATTGTGCACTGGTAAGGAGATGATGCAACATACTACATACACAACATAACACAATAACTAGTACGGTTTAATGGTATGAAACACACGACATCAATCAATACGAGGCGATCAATAACTGGTAGAGTGGTAGTAGTAGGGCCAGCTTATAACAATGGTAGAGGTAACTGGTATTGCTCGCGGAGCACGGCATGGTAAGCCGGAGGAGGACCTGCGGCTCCTGGTACTGGTATACACGACGACAAGATCACGAACAACACGACGCGAGAGCACTTGTGGAACCGACCGTCCGGCATGACAGCACAACGACGATTGATTCCGAAGATCGGCCGCGCTGCAGCGTCCGCACGCGAGCGGGCGTGGGAACCACAGTAACCCAATGCACGCGGCGGGACCCGGCCGCAAGGGGCAGAGTCTCGCACGGCGCAACAGTCTCTATTTCCCACGAACGAGGTGTCCCAAACGAGGCGCAACTTCGAGGACTAAATTGCTCTCTATAAAGTGAGCAGACCGTTTCTGTGCTGTCCTTTCAGTAGTAGATGTTCCTCTCTGGACGCCGTTGACATCCCTAGCCACATGAGCTACATCTGGTCCACGATTGACGGTAGTCGGTGGCGGAGAGGTTTATTCTTGTCGGATTGAAGGGCTCCATTCTATGCGGTACGAAAAATAGTTATGACAGATAACCAATCGAAGTCCGAGGCATCCTAAGGAAATGGAAAAAAACGCATGATCTTTTCCCTCAACCAAATAGTTTGCCAGTTTAATAATATCTTTGACTATACATAAAAAGGATAAAGTGGTCGGCGTTGATCAATCCCGTCATGTGGGATGCGCCACGCATTCGACTTCATCTGGAATCGTAGAGGCGTTGAATGCGTATGTGCCCTATACAGTGACTTGCGGGGGGCATCCGATGAACCAAGTCAGTGCTTCATCCTCCCAGACTCCTCTGGTACCGATTTACCGACACGGGAGGGATGGGCGGCTTGGTTAGCCACGGGCGCGATCGAACCATCGACCGTGTGCGTGCGCAGCGAACCTCTTACCACTGCGCCACATGCGCCTCTTTGGCTATACATACCTCTGTTTATTCACAAAAACCGTTTTCTACGATGATTTTCAGATCACCGGAGTTTGTTCTTTGGCAACAACTACAACGTTACTGGTTACTATTTCTTGGACGGATATGCTTTCGAGGATTATTGCGAGTGCGATAGTGGAGCATGCTGTGGAAGCACGGCTTTGAGAGAAGTGTTCAGCGGCGACTCCTACAACTATCAAATAAATGAAGGTGGTTCCTCCTTTAACTTGTTTAGCCCACCTTTTTTCGTAGAATATTTTGAAATAGCAAAGTAGCATCTGCTGTGAAGCAACTCTCGAGCCACATTGGATTTTTGGAAAGTGTTGGTTCCAATGTAGAGGATAGCTATAGCTTCTCGCTAGCTGTGGATATAATAAAGCTTTCATATGCTGGTGGATTTGTCTCGTATCATTGCTTCATTCTCTGTAGTAGTTTTCAGTCATAACTATACATATAACACTGCGTCCTTAAGCAACTATAATATTTAGGGAATCATAGGAGGAGCCCTGAGTAGTTAAGGGATCGTGAATGGTAATAAGAATAAGAGAACTGGATGTCCGTATGTGCATTCAGAAACGTAACTTACAAGGAATTGGATGCCATACCGACAGAACTTTGCCCATGTTATTTTCCATGAAAAATCACACGTCAAATGAAGCCATTAGAGTTGTTAGAACGTCCATCCTTCCGATTCGGCTAGTGCTCAAGGTGACTTTGAACCTCAACGATCTTCTGACATTGCGACTACAGTATCAGAAGAGATTTATAATGGCAGATTGCAAATATTGCACGAACACAAAATTTTGGGGACCACAGTGGCTTCCATATATTTAGCACGCTGCCAATTTTGGACGAGCAACTGATGAAAATATAAAATCTGTATCTCAGGATTGGAATGAGCTATCAGGATAATATTCAAGAATGTGATAAAGCAGTGCGTTTTCCTTCTTGTCTCAACTTCGTGAATGTCACTGATTCCCAGAATTGATATGAAGTAAAGCTAGATTTGGTGTGGAGAACTGTGGAATACTTGCTATTCATTTGGAATTTATCAGTGGTTTTACAACAGTTTTCTACCTCGAATGCTACCAAGGTTCGGAGAGATTGCTCTCTCTCTCTCTCAAGTTGAACACTGGCTTGGAAGTTGGGAAAAAGAACTCGATTGTTGATTTATGAGCCCAGAGATAGGATTGAAAGCTCGCATATCAAAAAGCGAGGGCTCACTTCATGTTAAAAGCGAGTATAATAATGGAGAAGTGCGTCATCAACTTGAAATCCATAACTTCTCAGCACGCACGGTGACTCATTTTGTAGTTCGAAAACTCGCTGACGCGCGAGATTCTCGAACTTGAGATCAAAATGTTAGGGAGAATAGGATCTATAATTAAAACAGCAAATAAAACCTGACCCAATTCGACCATGTCCTTCTCACTCAACAACATTGTGGAGTATACGATTGTTGTTATAGTGGCAAGTAAGGTGAGTAGTGTTGGTAGATAATCATAATTCACGAAAAACGTGCTAGGTTTAACCATCCCTTATGAAATGTGGAAAACATTTATTTAAAATATGTGGCATAGATTTATTTTTGTTATTCTTCCTTGGTGGTAACCAGGCAACGCCCATTCATACTTCATACCGCCAATTGGCACTGGAGAAGAATTACTCCTTTTGAAACTATCCCTAGGGTTTTCTCCACCAGTTCGAGGAATTTATCGACTGCCTGCAATTCACAACTATTTCTGGCATACAAAAAAACCTTCCTAGTCTTCCATCGCACTTCCTTTTCTCAATATTTCCTTCGTATTTACAAATGCAACCGCACCCAAGAGTTGCAAAAATACCGCAGGGCGCATCGGGCTCGAACGATACCGAAGCCGCGATTATAGCCTAGCAGGGAAGTGGGGAGAGCGCGAAAGGAAAATATGAATGGGAACGAATTATAACGGAATTATTATTTGAGAAAAAACCTCTCAGAAACCTCACGAATCGCTTTCTCTTCAAAACAGGTGAAAATGTAAAGAGCATTGCTGAAATTCATGAAATCGTTAGTCTGGCTCACAGAAAATCCTGAAATAGTCGTGCGAGGTACCGTTCTTGTCGTAATCATGTTCCAATCCCGGAAAATGGACCTCTAGTGCGGTGTGACAACTGACAATCTTATCATGAGACCAAAACATTCAGGATTGGGGCAGATCCTCCTAAGTTCGTCTACTACCTCAATGGGGTCGCGAGGGATGCTTTAACTCATATACGTGACCTCGGATTTCACATCACCAACAAGCTTGACCTTGAGGCTTATTGTGACTCAGTTGTGGCTAAGGCGTATGCACTGCAACTTGTTCAGGGCGTTGACAAACAATAAAGTCCAAGTGCTTCTTCAGGCTTATAAGACCTATGCAAGGCCAATACTAGAATATTGACACTGTAGTTTTAAATCCTCAGAAAAAGAAACTTGTGGATAAAATTGAAAAAGTTCGAAACCGCTCCACAAGGAAGCTGATGATCAGGCAGCTCGGTCCTGTTTATGCCGAATTCCTCAGTTTTGTAGAGCGTAACTTGAATTTTTCATTGGACTCCTTGGCCTTACGAAGGAAGAAATTCGATTTAATTCTCTTCCATAAAATAATCACCGGAACAAGTGGTCTTCCTTCGAGTGTCTTTTGCTCAATGCTGTTGTCCAACACCAGAGGTTTAGTATCAAAGCCGGTCATCCCCACAGCAAGACGATCTGCTAGATTTCATTTCTTTTTCAATAGATCTGGATCGGAGTATGTAAAACTAAAACTTGGTAATAATCGAGCGTTACCTGTTAGCATTCATTCATTTAAAAAGTTGATAAATAGTGACCCGGCGTGGTGCGGAGACCCCGCAGACCTCGCTCAGCTCCGCCCACAAGGTCTTCAAGAGCTAGGACTCAAAAAAGGATTTTCGGCATTTTCGGACAGAATCAGGTATACCAATGGAATCAGGAGCTCGTGGAGATTCTTATCATATGAATACCTCAGAAACCATTTTAGTATGGAGCATTGCCAAGCACACCACCTTCGTCATGATAAACTGGATTACTATGGGAGACAGGACGGCCCCGCCCAATTTCCATGGAGACTGTATTATTTTGTTCATTTGGGCGGATCCGTTCAAATCAGGGCTTCAGCTCCTCGAAGTGAGGTGGTCGTTGTTATCCTTTATGATCAGTTCATCTGTGTTCCAGGGGATCGCACGGCTTGTCACCTGTGCTCCATCCGTAAAATGGGGGGG
>JARK01000044.1:21322-40151 GCA_000688135.1 Ancylostoma ceylanicum
GGGGGGGGGGGTTGGATGGTATTTAGTTGCCATATGGCTGCTGCTTGGCTGCCATCCGCTTGCTGTTCGGTTCTGTCAGCCTGTGAGTAGACAAATAGCAGCCGAGTAGCAGCGGATTAGCAACTAAATACATATAAGCCGACCGCAGCCCATTTTATGAATGGAAGCACTGGTGTAAACATAAAGATTTGTATTTTACTCGAACTTCAGCCCTAATTTTTATCCCAGAGTTCGTCTATAACGGTTTACTCCTTTGGAAATCATCAGAAAATGGACCAAATAATATTCTGAGTTTACTTTTCGGAAGCTCTCGTACTCCTGATTTCAAATAAGGATAAAGGATAAAGTGGTCGGCTTTGATCAATCCCGTCACGAGGGATGCGCCACACATTCGACTTCATCTGAGCATCATAAAGGCGTTGAATGCGTATGTGCCCTATACAGTGACTTGCGGGGGCATTCGATGAACCAAGTCAGTGCTTCATCCTCCCAGATTCCTCTGGTACCAATATACCGGCCCCGAGGGGATGGGTGGCTTGGTTGGCCACGGGCGCGGGATCGAACCATCGACCGTGTGCGTGCGCAGCGAGCCTCTTACCACTGCGCCACATGCGCCCCTTTTTGATCAACGCCTCTACGATGCTCAGATTTCAAATATAATATCTATTATGCGATATAGGTTCACCGCGACTACAGTTGACGTCTCAGGATTTTTTGTTTGTACTAATGGAGGATATATGTACTAGGATATATATGGATATATGTACTGGGATGTACTGCAATTTTGCACTTCGTTCAATAAGCACAGATCCTTCGGCATTGTTCTATACTTTTGTCGGATTGCGCTGTTCTTTGCTAAGAGCAGCCCTTATTCATCGAATTAATAGGGAGGCGAGTCAAAAAAAAAAAAAAAAACAAAACAACGAAAGATGAAGGAAAGGAAGAGCTATTCGTTGAGGATGCGGTGAAGGAGTTTAAGCAGTGATGGGTAATCACATGTTTAACCGTCGTTTGTCGAGAAACTGCACAAATCCCTGAAGACTACATGTAGTAACAAGCAGATTGTTTGTGTATGCTCGAAACCTTCTTTAAAAAAAGAATCTGTTTTCAGCGAAATGGGTGAGGAGAACGTTTTTAATTGGCTAGTGCTGTATTTGCTTCTTTCAAATGTGAGTTCCTTTGTGTAACTCCGTCTCTTGTATTTTGCTTCAGCAGAGTGCTTTAGAAAAGCTTTTGCACAGTGAATTCTCCATGGTTTCTCAAAGATTTTCTTGCTACGCAATAATTTTTATCCTTAACATTTCCAAGTAGCTTTTGTGTTCGGATTGACTTTTTTTTTGTTTTTTTTGTTTTTTTTGTTTTGCTTTTTTTTCATGTTGCTCATCACTAATAAATTTATTTCTTCCAAGGGTGGGTTTTTTTCGGTGTCGCCTGTTTGTGTTTTTTCTCAAATTGCTCGGTTGTATCCACTGCTTCTAGCACGTACATTGGCGTGCCCTACAGGCGCATCTGAATAAATAAATGAATAAATAAATAAATAAGTAGATAAATATAGGGTGCGCCATAAGTTCTTGCACAGCATATTTAGTATGCCACAGCGGCTGGATTCAGCATAATGGCATGACCTCTATGGTGGCACTGAGCCAACTCTATAGCAACTCAAAACTCCTATCAGATCAGGGATACGTCGCCATTTGCTTTTGTAATAACTCAAAGTTGTGAGAGTTGCGAGCACCTCGTGGCGCGCTGGTGTATCTGGTATAAAACCTCTCGAAGCTTTACCTCAGCTTTATGCTACGGGTCCAAACTTATGTATGATATAGCAATTGATTCGCTCTAAAACATAGTTGAGTACGGCTGCCCACCAGAATCGGATTGGCGTTATAGAGGAGTTCGTTCTGAGCACGGGATTTCGGTCGTGCAGCATTCCAGGAGGCGAATATGGCACAGAGCAGATTCTAAGCATCACAGAAGTGTCGTCTTTGCGCTGTTCAACTTGAGTTGGAAGCAGCAAGGTGTCTTCTCTCCAAAAATACTCTGCGAGTGAAATCTAGAGTAACTTTGATGTTGTGGTTCATAAAAAACTGAAAAAAATTACTCATACACGCCCTTTCCTTAAAAAGTTTCTGGAATTTCTGAAAGGAAGGGAAGATGGGGTCCCAGTACATCCGGTGAATTCCTCGATGTCTCCTCCGTCTACTCCAGTGATTTGGTGAGAAACGTTTTGATTTGCTCTGAGTAGTGCCTTCCGCTCTAAGAGACAGTGTAACCGCGCTCCAAACCGTGCCGCGAGCGGCTCACTTTTCCCTCAAGTTTGAGTTACTACGGAAGCAAATGGCAACATATTCCTGTTCTGATAGGTGATTTGGGTTCCTACTGAGTTGACTCATTTTCGCTATAAAGGTCATGCCATTATGTTGAATTCAACCGCTGTGGTGTTACCAAGTATGGTGTGCAAGAACTTATGGCGCACCCTGTAAATAAGTAAATAAATAAGGAAGTGAATGAATAAATAGTCGGGATACAATTACTGTAGAGCCATGTTTTCTGCCCTATCCAAAACAGAGTTACCGGCATGCTCATGAAGGAGATGTATGTACACTTTCTCCGCATTAGGTGAGCCCTCCCCACTTACTTAGGAAGATTGCGCATAAAAAAGACAGAGTGAGGCAATCTCAGTCGTGCAAAGTCTGAGGGAACTATATGATACCTAAAGAAACCCCAAGGCGGTTGTCGGGTTCGTTTTCAATATGCCAGGAGCCCTCTATACAAAATTCAGAGGCAACTGTTCAATCACCAGATTTAACCTTGAGAAAAATCCTGCTGAGAGTTTTCTTGGGACTACTGCTTCTGGAACAATAGGGCTTAAAATGAAGCAGTATGAAATGGAGGTTTGATTCACAGTTTTTATTGAGAGAATTCAGTTTTAGGTGAAGTCCATCAAAAGCTGCACATTCTCCAAAATAAACGAAGAATTCGGTGCCAGCTTCAAGTTCCAGATACTACTTGAAAACGAGGAAGTCTGCATCTTGGCGTGTTACGAGGAGGTCGATTGCGTTTACGTGGATTATGTAGGGGTCTGTAGCAGGCATTTCTTCTTTCCTCATAGCTCTATTATTTTGTTGCGCTGTACTGATACATCTTTTATTCCAGAACCTTTGCTCCATCTACGCGGGTGGAAGAAGCAGGCACACACCAACGGGCACAGCATTCGAACTCGACCGCAAACTTTTGAGCCCTTCTTGTTCAAGACGCGTAGAAGTTGGGCAACTCGTGACATTTCAGAAATACCCTGCGCCAAGTATTTCCCAGGGTTCATGTGCGGGGAACCCTTCAACCCCAACGACTACGATCTCGATATACAGAAATAGTGGGGCCCGTTTTCTTACAAATATTCCCAACCCAACGCTACCAGCAGGAGCCGCAGTGGCCCGCAGGTGAGTTATCATGATTTTTTTCTTTCAAATCCAATTAAAAAAAGCATCTCAAGAGGAGTGGATACCAGATGTAGTGACATTTCGATAGTGGATATTTCTCATAATGTGAAATTGACAACTGATCTCGAATCCGCTTCCCTTTTCTGCTGAGCGCCACTGAGAAAAAATGTGATTGTTCGCCGGTGTAGTATATAGGTGAAGTTTCCAAGTCCACCTGCTGTAATCCTGGAAAAACGGCGTCGTACAAATGGATGCAGAATTCGGGATCAGCATCCAAAATAACCGTACACAAAAGTTTTTTTTCATCTCAAATCTGTTTACTATTTCAGCTACGGAAATTCTCCCTAGCAATCCCACTATAATTGAACACTTTTAGAATTCTCCTCGCGAAAGAACCGCAATCGAACTGCAAACCACTTCCGGTCTTCACAAGAGCAAGTAGGTTTGTCCACTAGTATCGCAGAATGCTAATATGTATCACTGACACCAAATTAATGCGAAGAGTGGCACCAAATTAATGCGAAGAGGTCACTGCAGGTTATATTGCAATCACACTAATAAGATATGAGGAACCCGATCAAATGCTCTCGAGAAATCAAAGTAGACTACATTAACATTTCCTTTTTCATCCAATGCTGAGGTCCAATCATTCAAAGTTTCAAGCATTTGTGTCACGGTCGACCTCCCTTTTCTAAATCCATGCTGAGGAGGAGGAAGAAAGTCAACACTATCCGAATATCGAAGGCAATTTTGAAATACTTGAACCAGAAAAAGTCCTGCATAGGATTGTAAGTGCCAATCGAAGTGGCGTCGACGATATCCTTCGTGTAAGCCTGCTCAAAAGTCTTAGCAAACAACTCTGCTTTCATCCTTCGATAAGACCAATTAGCCGTCCATTCTAGTGCGGATATCTACAGTACTCTTATACAATTTAGACCTAATAAGCTTTAATATGGAAGTCTTATCCTTCTAGTCTACAACGCTCCTTCCAACCATGCACTCGTATCCGTACAACATTAGAGAAATTTACACTGGATGCGTGTCGCGCGACTGACACACGCAATAAAAGTGCTGTGAAGAAAGTTTGTGGGCAAGCTTCTGTGGTCAGCTGTGATTGCGGTAAAGGCATTATACCACACGACTAATAACACTCCGACGACTTGTTGCATTGCTCAAGCTTCTCTGTTCTTTACGTAGTAAGCGGTGTTGGTCTAAATAAAACTCCCGGATTTATAGAGTAACGCAATAGGTTTTTTTTATTCAGGAACACCTCACACCCAAGCCAGGAGATCGATGGATTGCTTTCTCGTGCCTTGCTTTGTTTATGCGAAGCTCGGACGATGATTACGCGCTACCGCCGCAAATGTTGGCGTGACACTGTAAACGCATGCGACTGAGCTCTCTGGTACTCGTACACCAGCGGTTTCCGCCTGATTTCCTGAGACACTCCGCCTAAATTGCTCGGAAAAGTGTGAGTAATCCTCCAGTAGTTTAGGCGGCATTTACAGGAGATTTAGGGGGAAATCAGGCGGAATTTACAAGAACACAGGTGAAAACGCGCAAATGCGCGACGAAACGTGATCAACGGATAGATGGAGCACGATCTAGCTTCACAGGTTACGGCAGCAACTCCTGTCGTTACAAGCAAAAACCTGCCCATCGTGGTTCAACACGTAGCTGCAGTGGAGTGGCATAGCACCACACTAGTAGGAGAGGCTCATCTTGAATCATCTAATCAGCTCGCTTATCTGTAGGAGCTGTTGCTCCGTATTACAGAGAGGTGGTTTTTTGTGCATTTAACATTGGTAAATTCAATAAATTTTGAAATTGATTCCGGTTTTGCGCTAAGATGCGCAAACGAGTTTAATGGGGCACATCCAATAACCGATATCAGTGAAATTGAAATAGAACGTGAAATTTCTCTAACATTTTTTGCTTTTATTTTTATTTTATGTTTTTCGTCGCGTTCTGTTTACTCTTTCTCTTTCAAAAACAACGATCCGTGTCGCGCATGCTAGCAGACGCGACGCGAATTCAGTCTATCGCGTCGTTTTTGGAGGAAAAAGTATAGACAGAAAACGATGGAAATTCACGACGTCGTATTGTGAAAATAAACGCCAGCCACCGCTGCGCAACCACAACTTGTGTATGCATCCACGCGGGACCCGGCGCTCCTGAACAGTTGACTTCTACGCGACGATAGAGTCGCGTAGAAGTATAAACACAGCTTTACCTGTGGTGCTGCATATGTGGTCATGTCGCAACGTTGTCGACTCGCGAAGAAGTACAAATACAGCTTTGGAGAGATCTACCAAAAAGTAGGAAGAATTTCCGCATGATCTAGTAAGTTTCCAGTTTACCCGGAATTTAAGCGGAGTTTAGGCGGAAACCGGCGGTCGACCAAATTTAACAGGAATTTACCGGGAATTTAGGGGAGCTCCGCCGGTGTTTCTGACAATGCACGATTTACACGAGATTTAACCGGAATTTACCCGGAAACCGGCGGAACTTCGCGAAAATACACTATTTACACGGAGTTTCCCAGGAATTCAGGCGGAAACCGCCGGTGTACGAGTACCAGAGCTGCGACTGTGGTATAACTGCTATGCGACTGGCCCTATTCTTCATCATACAGTCGTACGCGCGTCAGTCGCACGCATCTGGTATAAATTGCTCTATAGAACCAAATCTTTTCGAGATCGTCTTTCCCTAGGGATGCCGTTAACATCCCTATCCACTTAAGCTACAGTTGGTCGACGGTTGTGGGTGGCGAAGAGGTGCAACCAATCGAAGTCCGAATCACCGTAAAAAAATTGAAGAAAGAACGCATGAACTTATTCCCCAGCCAAATAAATAGCTTGCTAGTTTCATAGTTTCTTCGACTAAACATACATCTGTTTATTCACATAAATCGTTTCAGATCATTTTCAGATCACCGGAGATTGTTCTTTGGCAGCATTTACAACGTTACTGGTTACTATTTCTTGGACGGATATGCTTTTGAGGATTATTGCGAGTGCGATGATGGAGCATGCTGTGGAATCACGGCTTTGAGAGAAGTGTCCTACCCAGACTCCTCCTATAATTATCAATTGCAAGCAAATCCTTCCCAGTTTACCGAGGTTGACCAACCTTTTTTCGTAGTAAGTTTTGAAATAGCATAGTAGCATCTGCTGTGAAGCAACTCTCGAGCCACATGCTCTTTATTGGATTTCTGGAAAGTGTTGTTTACATTGTAGAGGCCTCTGTTCAGCTACTGCTTCTCGCTAACTGTGGATGTAATAAAACTTTCATATGCTGGTAAATTTGTCTCGTATCATTGCTTGATTTTCTATTCCAATCATAACTATACATACATATAACACTGCGTCCTCGAGCAACTATAATATTTAGAGAATCATAAGAGGAGCACTGAGTAGTTAAGGGATCGTGAATGGTAATAAGAATAAGAGGACTGGATGTCCATATGTGCATTCAGAAACGTAACTTACAAGGAATTGGATGCCATACCGACAGAACTCTGCCCATGTTATTTTCCATGAAAAATTACACGGCAAATGAAGCCATCAGAGTTGTTAGAACGTCCATCCTGCCGATTCGGCTAATACTGTGAAGGTGACATCGAACCTCAACGATCTTCTGACATTTCGACTACAGTATGGGAAGAGATTTATTATGACAGATTGCAAATATTGCACGAATACAAACTTTTTTGCCACTTATGTATGAAGAATTGTCTATCGGATCACCTGCCGAAGATGTTCATGTAAGAATGTTAGCGAAATCGTACGGCTAATCCACAGACACCTTGATAAGCGCCGGTTCCTCATCGGTCCCTCGAGAGCCCTTTGGGACGAAAAATGATAGAAGCAGTGAAGGTAAGAAGATCAACAGATGATCTCACAATAGTTCCATCTAGAACCTTGTCTTTTGCTTTTTAATGACGGTTTAATAAGGCTGCCTTGCCCTGCATCTGTTTGTTGTTTCTCTCCTCACAATATTCATAGCTTGTTGTAGGCTGGAAAATGACGTTCTAACCTTGGAACATGATGAAGAGGCTCTAGAAATTTGGTGTCTTAATATACACTTGTTTCAATTGGAGCAGCAGTTGCCACTGATTTCCAGAATCGCTATGAAGTAAACCTAGGTTTGGTGTGGATCAGTAACGAAATACTTGCTACTATTAGATTGGGATGTACCTATGGTTTTAAAACAGTTTCGTTCCACGAATGCTACCAAGGCTCGGAGATTGTCCTCTCTCAAATTGATCATTGGCTTAGAATTTGGGAAAAAGAACTCGCCGGTTGACTTATGAGCCAAGAGAGAGGATTGAAAGCGCGCATCCCAAAAAAGCAATTGCTCACTTCAGGTTGAAAGCGAGTACAATAATAGGGAAGTGCGTCATCAACTTGAAATCCGTAACTTGTAAACTTGTACTGTGGCTGAGTTCGTAGTTCAACACCTGCTGTCGCGCAGGATTTTTGAACATGAGATTAAAATTTCAGGGAGAATAGGTCTTATGATTAACATATCCCATAGACAGAGGAAAGGATCACTTTGACAAACTCCTCCTGGGCCCAAGGAGAATGTGGAGTGTATGATTGTTGTCAGAAAATGGCAGGTAAGGTAAGTAACGTTGGAAGGTTACCATAACTCACGAAAAACGCACTAGTCTTAACCATCTTTTATGAAATGTGGAAAACATTTCATTTGAAATATGTGGCGTAGATTTATTTTTGTTGTTCTTCCTTGGTGGTGACCAGGCAACGCCCATTCATCCCGAGAATTGACACTATAGAAAAACTACTTCCTTTGAAACTATCCCTAGAGTTTCCCCCACCAGTTAGAGGAATTTAACGACTGCCTAAACGTCACGACCATTTCTGGATGCGTACAATCCATATTTGTCCAAATTGATGGATCTCTCGAAGCGGTCTACCTTTTAGGCTGATTTGATAATATATACAGGACCCAGGACGCAGTTTAAGAAATACGTACCTGATCAGAAATGTTATACAAAATTAAATCTGCAAGCCTTTAAGAATACTTAAAGGCATCACACCATCTCAGAAAAGTTTTTGAGATTTTCAAATGAAATAAGAGTGCGAGACCAGCTGATCACAATGATATACTTGATTCCCAGTTAAACTTCCTAAAATTTCCTTTTTAGCCCAATTTCTCGTGGAGCTTGTGGGCGGAACCGGGGCGAGGCGCAGAGAAGAGTTTTGTGAATAATGCGCGCCCTGAAGCGTACCCTCTGTGAAAAAGCATATTCCTCATGCAATTTTCTCAGCATCCACTACATAACAGAGTGAAAGGTGCTCTCCATTTGTGACCAGCAAGGATGTGTATGGTGAGGCCCCGCCCACAAGCTCCCCTAAAGCTGTCACTCAAAAACGGGCTTTCATCAGTTTTGGACAGGATCACGTATACCATTTTGACCGTGAGCTCCTGGAGATTCTTATCATATGAACATCTTAGTAATTACACTGAGGTGAGACAACCACATTGGTGCGGAGACCCCGTAGGCCTCACTTGGCTCCGCCCACAATCTCCCCGGAAGCTGCGGCTACAAAGCGGGTTTTCGGCGATTTCGGGCAGAATCACGCATATCATTGGAATCGGGAGCTCCCAGAGGTTCTTATCATATGAATGTCTTAGAAATTATACTGAGGCGAGACAACCATGTTGGTGCGGGGATTTCATAGACCTCGCTTGGCTCCGCCCACAATCTCCCCGAAAGTTATGGCTCTAAAAGGGTTTTTTGGTGATTTCGGATAGAATCACGTATACCATAGTGACAGCGGCCCCTTGCAGATTCTTGTCATATGAATATCTTAGAAACTATACTGGGGTGAGACAACCACATTGGTGTGGAGGCCCCGTAGACTCCACCTGGCGCCGCCTACAATCTCCCCAGAAGCTGGGGCTATAGAATGGGTTTTTGGCAGTTCTGGAAAGAATTTCGTACACCATTGAGATCGAGAGCTCCTGGAGATTCTTCCCATATGAATATCTTAAAAACCAATATGGGGTACTGCCTTTGAAAAGGAATGCCGTCTACCGTGGAAAAGATGTTTTGGAAAGCGTGACCAGTACAAAAAAGCATTTCAGCTGTAGCGCTTATTTGTCATTTTGTTGTTTTCCGTTTTGTCGAGCACTGGTAATAGCCACGTGTCGCATTCCATGCATGGGTAAAAACTAAACCAGTATTATGACGGGTAACAGGTGTGACCTAGCGGATCCTTAACATGACATTAATCATTAATAAGAAGGAATTCACTGTTTTCCTTGTTCCAAGGCATGCTAGATGCCGCGTGACCTGAGGATTCAGGACCTTCCGCCGTGTTCGTGGCACTCATTTCAGCCATAAAAACTCGTCCAGGAGAGGTTCACGCAAAAAAAAATCAAATCTCTGAGTAAAAAATCCTTTTACGGGGTTTGTTTATTCAGAAGGTAGATCGTGAATCAGAGAAAGAGAGTGAAGATGATTTTATACATAAATGGCAACTCCAAAAAACCCATAATAAAATGCATGAAAAATCAATAACACTCAATATTTTACAATTTATAAATTATTAATCTTCATCTCCAAGTCTTCCAGAAATAAAATAGAGCATATATACAAAATTGAGCATGACTGAATACCACAATATCACTGCACTAGTGCTGGCACCGTCGTCGATCTGTTTACTTGCGACTGTAGCGGGGTGCCGGTGGGGCCAACTGTGCGTAGTGGGCGGGGTTGTAGTGCTTGGGCGTGGCCGCGTCCCATGTTCGGCCAACGGGATTGGCGCCGTATGAGCTGCCAACGATTTGCACATTGTATCCCTGAAAATTGATAAAAATTAAATATAATAATAAAATATAATAATAAAATAAAATACAATAATAATAAATAAATATAATACTTATTTCCCACTGTAAGGTTCCAATTACTTTGCAAGGGTTTGGAGCATTATAACTGGAGAGGGCGGCGCGACTGGTCTGCGATTGGTCAACGCATGCAACCAGCCAATCGCAGAGCTAGCCTGCACAAATCTTTCCATATATAACGTTTCACGACCATTTGGCAACGTTTGACTAGGATGATGCATCTGCGGATGTCCGGCATGCGTGCGTCCGTTCGTTTGGGTCAATTTCGTGTTATCAGAGCTATCCGGAAAAGCTAGGAATTCTACGGATGGAATAGAAACTTATTGGCAAAGAATTCCATTTTAGAATCCCCGCAAAATATAGGAAACTCCATCAGAGGAGGTCGGCGCGGCGCAGTACACTCCGTCGCGACGCGGCACTCTGGTTGTCTGCCGCAATCGATAATCGATACTCGCTTTCTCGCTCTCTAGCCAAAGCTAGCCGCGCCGCGGCGAAGTGCAATGCGTCGCGCAAATGACGCTGCTTCCCGTGTGTTAGTGTATTTTAGCATTTTATTCCACTTAAAATTTTTCAAAAAGTATTCCTCTAATTAAGTCCCACCTGCTTCGTTCGGATGGTTTTTGGCTCGAACATAGCGATCGACTCTTGCACGGCCACTGAAGGCAAGGCTCCGAACTGATCTCTCGTATAGCCCACGGGTCGGCGGGGCAGATTCGGCTCCGGAGTGAAGGGCTCAGCGGGCTCATCGTCATAGATGCTGACCACGTGCGGATGATACGGCAGCGCTGCGGGTTGGACACGAACCTGCTGCGGCAAGTCTATTGCGTACGTCTGCGGAGCGGCCCGCTGTGTGGTGGTAGGCGCCGCAGTACTGGTAGTAGTAATAGGAGTAGTTCTGGTAGTAGTTCTTGCAGTAGTAGTAGTTCTTGGTGTGGTCGTTGTGCTGGTGGTTGTTCTTCTTGTGGTTGTGGTTGTTCGCCTAGTGGTGGTAGTGGTGGTGGTTGAAGGAGTAGTCGTCGGCGCCGGCGGCTGTGGCGCTCGTATTCTCGGCGCAGGGGAAGGTGGAGAGGGCTCTTCTCCGTAGATGGACGGGCTGATGGTGTCGGTTTCGCGCTGAACAGCGGAAGGAGGAGGAATATGGGCTGGTGAATGCGGTGGAGACGATGGTTTGTGAGTGGCGTGGGTTGGACAGTGATTACAGGTACCTGAAAGCACAAAAATAAGTTGAGGAACATATTGAGGTAACCTCATTACCCTCACCCTACGTTCTCCCGCTTAAAGAACACCCATCCTGGGGCAGTGGTTTAGAGAGACTACCTCTGTGTTAAGGGAATAACATTTAAGTTTAGACGCACCTGGATTTCCGACAAGTCCAGGAGCTCCAGCAGGACCAGGTGGACCGAGCGCTCCTTTGCCACCTCTCTCACCCTGGAGACCGCGAATTCCACGAGGGCCAGTCACTCCAGGTCGACCGTCGCTGAAACGACATCACAATGCGTTTCTGTCATCAGACGAGGATCAGCAGCGGACTGGCGCGCGAAAGGGAAAACGAACGGCGGAACGGCTGTTGTTTATGATGTTGCGATGGCGTGTAGCGAACTTTAACACAATGGAAAGAGGTCATGGTCACGAGAAGCGGGTTTTCTGGGTGATATTTGGGTGTTTCCCCGGAAGAGAACCGTAATTGTGCCCAAAAATACGTTATTGAAGGCAACAGGGTCTATGACAACAGAAATAATAACGATTGATTGATTTTTATGGTAGTAAACTGATTCGAAGATGAAAATTCTACGGATTCACTGCCTTTGACGAAATTCCCTCAATTTTTGCGATAGAAGTTGGACATTTTATGATTTCGTGGGCAGAACTTTTGAGACATTTTATAATTTCACGGGCAAAACTCTTACTAAGCTTGCCTTCGCAAACAGCAGTGCATTAGTAGTTCAAAAACATTTCAAACATAATGTTTACTCAATATGATTTTTAAATTTATTTATTTGTTCCCAAATCCTATTGCTCATTGAAAATAAAACAAAAATCGAAATATTCTGGATAAGAGACAAGCTTGAACATCAGTCCTCGAATCCGGGGGCAAAAGGCTTGGTCCGTTCTCGCAGTTAGGGTTCCAGTTGAATTACTTATTGAAATATATGGATAGCAAAGCAAGTACTCCATCACGTGGCTCGTTAGCCCTATTTCAGATGGAGAATTTTTTTGAAATAGGAATGAGAGAAAGAAGTTCTGCTAAATTAACAGTCGAAAATTTAAGAAAAATCTCCTGAAGTACAAAAATATAGGTAGATTATATACAGTGCCAGTTAACCGTTTTTGCATTTTTTGCATCATAGAACACCGCCCGTCTGCTTTGCCGCGCCGCACCACCTATGCGACGCGGTAGAGGGCAGCTGGGTGCTGTAGGTGTGAGTATTGATGTTTTGCTTTGCTTTCCATTTTCCATGTGTGCTTGTTTCCATTTCGAAAACAGTGAAATACACAAGCACAAAACATCAACAGCGGCAATAACAGCATCCAGCTACTCCGCCGCGTTGCATGGTAGTGCGGTGCGGTTAAGCAAATGGGCGGTATTCTGTGATGTAAGAGTGACTCACCGGCACTGTGGATAACAAGGAATAGATATAAAAAATAGGAAACAATATTAACAAGAATAAATTTGGCACAATAACAAACAATGACTCGTAAACAACATAACAATTGAACTATTACTTATTTAGGAATGTATCTTTTTCACTTATAAGGTTACTCATATCTAAAATCGTAAGTTGATTTGGCAAGAAGTGACAATAAGAAAACTGCAGAACATTTACAGAAGTGCAGTCATAGGGATAGCATGTAGGTGATCATGGATGAGTGCTAGCTAGGCCGATAATTAGTAGTTCTGGTACGTGGACGTAATGTGAATAGCTCTATTAAACGGTAAAATCTGGATAATATCAGGTAGATCGAGACAAAAACTGGTAGTCGTGCACCTAGGTTGTTACAGCCACTAAGTCCCAATTACCCAGAGGGTAAAGTGATAATCACTAGTTCTGAAATATAAAAAAACGCAAATATCACTAACAAACGGTAAAATCTGGATAATTCCAGGTGGAACGGTACAAAAACTGGTAATCGTGCACCCAGGTGGTTACAGTTACTAACTCCCAATTATCCAGAGGGTAAAGTGATAATCACCATGGATGGAGACTAATGAGACTCGATTGTTCACACAGAGTGATAGGAGGACCGACGCGTGAGAAACTAAACAATTTAGGGCGCAATCGATGGTTGATTGAAGTCGCCGGAGCCGCTACCGAAGCGTGATTTCACTGCTAAAAAGCATTTCCTGTGTGGGCGGGGTTTGAGTCACATTTATGGCATTCAGCAAAGTTCAAGATCCATGGTGATGACATCGTTAAAAACTGGTACCTGGGAGGGAACTGGCAATTCTTCCGGAAGGACTCAAAAGACAGCTTCCAGCCCGCGGGCCGGAAATGGAAGCCCTCAGAGGGTGCCGAAGCCCGCGAGGAAAGGATCACTGCCATAGGCTAATCCACGCTGGTATATAAAGCAATCCGTAGCTGAATCTGACAAAAACCTACAGCGAAGAGTGGCGATCCGGCTTCCTAGGCCTATCTCAAGCGTTCCTACTAGAGTTTTTACGCTAACTTCAAACTACGACATTTACGACACGACGACTTGGAACAACGGCGAGTTTTTCCTGCGATAAAATGCGAATGCATGGACGATTGTGAACGCTTCAACGCCTACGCGTGCAGCGACGAAATTCGCATTGACAGTGCGTAATCGCTGTCGACGACATCAGTTAAATCACTAAATTGCGGAGCGACCCTGATTTTCAGGGGAACTTTGGGGTGATATCGATTCATACGCTTATAAGGGAGCTAGGTCCAGAAGTAAACTTCACTCTACGTTTTCGGGGATTAAAATTAATGTACTGTGCGTCATTACATGGTAAAATAGTGTGTTTACTATTAACAGTTACGTATGCGCTCTTTCCATAAGGTAAGTAGGAGAAGTAAACGTTAATCGTTAACTAGCTGCTCATACCACAAGAAATAAATTTAAAAAATAAAAGAATAACTCTATAAATAGACATGGAAAAATATTGAGTAAATACTACGGCGCTCACAAATGGCCCAAAAGATCAAGGGATTTACGGACTAACGGTTTAACGGAACATAGATTTTCAGTAGCGCACGTCCTTCCTGGACGAGTTCTCTCGATCTTTCTCGAGGTGATGTCAGCTCAGAACCTACTAACTATGAGAAATGCGAGTAAATACGTAGGTACTATAGGATGTTCATAGTTGTTATGTTTGCCAGTGAGATACTGATGAGAAACAAGAAAGCAAGCAGCGTGACCACAAAGTGGGTGTGGCCATGCTGCAAAAACAATTTGTAAATTCCTCATCGCTTTAAACCTAGTCTTTGTTTTGAGGTAAAATCACACCTGCTCAAAGAATAACGGCAAAAGTTTTAATTGTGAGATAGAAGTGATCCAATAGCAACAACTTTTAAAAGAAAAAAGAAATTCAAAGGATTCTGGAGGAATACAGATGAAAAACTCAAAAATAATATAATTTTGTGAGGTCGTTTTCGAAAATGGAAGGAGAAGGGTGTCATTCCAGAGAATTGAAGGCTTGAATGACAGCGCTTAGATTTTCAGTGGCAAATATCCCTGGAATTTTCCACTGACCAAAAAAAATCAAAGGTCGAGGTGTGAAGGTGTAACACCCGAGATCCGCCTCTCACATTACTACCAAGGAAGGACTGCGCTTTCCCATCCTCTTCTCCTCCATTTCATATCATGCTGGGACATATGTATAAGCGCCGCCAAATTTTACTGTTTAGGGAACTAAGAGAAATGACCTTCTTGTCGGGTATATCCTTACCCAATTCCTTTTCCCAATCAACAAAGTTGAGTGGGAAAAATAATGCAAGTTATCAAACTAATAGCGAGGATCATTGAATCCGTGGAAAATTATGTATATAATATTCTAGACTGCACCATGTTCGAGAAGATACTTATGAACTACTCTATACCGCCACCGGCAGCGTAGCAAGAAAGGTGAGATCCAACTCAAAAATCGCCCGGATGGTCGAAATAGAAATTGTTTTAGAAAATTCAATTTAAAATAGTTAACTAATAATTTAGTACTCGAAAGTGAGCTGAAAAACAATGAAAATGAAAAAACGACCCAGTTCAAAGCTTCCATAGAATTCATGTATCAGGTTTGAAAATGTATGTCCTCTCATAAAATAGCGTGAATGGTTTTCGATGTTTTCATCGGATGAGAAAGCATCAAAGTTCACGTGAGCTCGCACAAATCGAACGGAACAAAAAGTTCTCGTGTGATATTTACGTTCTTATCGAAGCGATAGTTTCAGAGCGATAGGAATGAAAGCGAATAAAAAAGGGAAATGGATGATCGGACAACTAGAACAAATCACTCCCAAGTCTAGGAGAAGAAATTTCAGAAATTGAGAAAATGCTATGCAAGAATAATGACTACATTTCTATGGTAGGTTGTCGGGAAAATAGAGAATTAGGATGATTTTTGAGAAGGAATCAGACCTAGCCTAAAAAGCAGAAAAATTCCCAGGAACTTCAGGACATCTAACAAAATTTATAGATGAATTCTGCTATCCTGTGAAATGTCCACGAAATTCATTGATTTTTCTGGGATTATGAGAGAAATTTCCAACGGATTGAAGCGAAACCGGACTGAGGCTCTGCAGGATCCATAAATGGAAACTGCTTACAGCCGACTGTCCATGTCGACATTGAAAACGGCCACACATCCGATCAACAAGAGGTCTAACAATGAAACAACTTAATGAAAACTCGGATACTGTACAACCACCCGGCTGGCAATAACATTCCATGCCATGCCGGGACAACTCAACCGCGTCCCTTGAAGTTGGGCGGGGAAAACCGGATATTTCAGTTTTACAGCATTCAAATACACGCATACACAGCCGGCCGAGAGTGTACACGGGGTCAATGGCAGACGTCAAACGTTCAAAAAACGCGGCTCGTTCATCCAAGGCCGCGGCGGCAGCAGGTTGTGCTGCGACGGAGCCCGCGGTCGATGGTCCGCGGATCGTACGGTGCGCGGCTCAAGAGCGAGTCGAGAGTGAAAGCGAGTTTTATGCGCTTTTTCTCTCGTTTCGACGCACTATTCAATGTCAGCTGATCGCGAGAGAATTTGCTGCTGCTGAGGGTGCCGGCGACGGTCCGTCCCCTCGACGCCGCAGCGTCTGTGACGCGGCCGACGGCGACGCCTGCTTGGGCCAACATAGTCAAAACAAAGGCGCACGGTTTTTGCACGTAGCCGCACTAGAGACCATTTGTACAGTCTCTAAATTATACTTGAGAGCTTTTAGGCTCGTTATGGCATAGCAGGGTCATTTATTTTATTCGAAAATCATCCAGGAAACCTCCGGAAGAACATGGAAAATTAAAAAATTAATTTTGTGGACAGTTTTCCAAAGCCGTTTGGGAATCAGAGCAACATTTTGCGGCCGAGCATCAACAAGCAGCAAAACCCAGCCTCAAAATTTTCGAGAAGATGAAAAATAAGCCACGCCTCTCCCACACTCTTTTTATGTTCAGAAATCTGAATTGATAGACATTCTCGCCAAAAAGATTACAGCAACACTTATATATACTTGTATATATTTATGACGAACTATGTACGTGAGCATTTGTTACTTGGTTTATCCATACCCATAGTCCAAGGATTAACAGGCAGCAAATCCGATCTTCAAAATTGATGAGAAAGTGCGAAATAAGCCACGCCCCTTCCGCGCCTGCGAATCTACACATACGACATAAGATAACTAGTATTTTTGGTGGAGATGATAGGTACATACATAGGAATGTCCAGCACCAATTTCTTTCTATCACAAATAATAACTGGATTTTCCAATTCTAAATCAAGGTTTTCGAACAATTTCAAATCTAAAATATTTTCATTGTTTAAAACTCTTAGGAAATTATGTTTTTGGTAAAAACTGACAACTTTAGCAGAAATATTGTAAGCAACCTCCAACAACTTAATTATAGAGGACTATTAACAGGGCGAAAACTGGTCCCTGACGGATACCAGCTTCTACGACTTCTCCAGAAAAAAAAGAGACTGGAGATAAAAGAAGAGGTCCAAAAGCTCTGCTGATATGGATTTTTCCAAAAAATTGCAGTCTTAGCAAACAAGTACAAACTGTATAGTGGTTTGAAATTCAAATTGTGGGACTATGTCAGAACAGGAGAAGCAGAGTTCTTTTGTGCGCGCTGTCCTTTTCAGTGTGTTCAGAGTATTAATAGGAACAAGCACAATGCTGCCAGCACAGCTGCAACAACAGAGGTGAGCGCGGTTCTATAGCGTTACTATTTCTGGAAGGGCTCCATACAATAGTGCTAGTGCAGTTCGCGTAAATTGAAGCTCACATGCCAAATGGCTGATTATTATTGATTGGTTTAGGTCGAGGTTATCAATATATTGATAACTTTGCGTGCAGGGCGTTTTAGCAACAATGTATGTTTGAAAAGTATGTGACTCGCTCTGAAAGCTCAGAAAAATCGAGTGGGCAGCCTTCTGTTGCTATCAGTTCGTGGTGAGAATAGTATGCGAGAACTGCTCCCCAAAAAGTAACTAAGCCTTATCTGCGGTCTTTTCTTTCTACTTGTTCGATAAATGTAACTTCTTCATTTCACAAACCTACATTCTACTAGAAAATCAGTGCTCGTGCGCCAATGTGACTCCACTCATGCCTCGGGGACCAGTTCTCGCCGAGACATAGCTATGTTCCTTGTTCATTTCAGAATCCTGCTGGGACATATTTGTCCATTTCTGCCAAAAATTGATTGGTTTATGCCCATAGCGACGAGAATGTATCACGCATACGTGCGATATCTCTGAATATCTCTGGAAACATACCCTTTTCTTGTACTCTTAATGACTGCTATGAACTCCCACAGTTTGTTTGATGTACTCTCAATGCCCCTTTCCTTGATAACTACACCAAGAAACCTCGGAACTCTTGGAACATACACAGGTAGGATATGATTACGCCGTGAATTTTGGCCTATTTAGACTACGATGAAGATGAAAACAGACCTGTGCCCATTCTGCACTTAGCCACGCCCACAAAAGTGTGGCATAGTTATTCAAATCTAGAGAGTGACGCAGCAAAGTTGGGTTTCTTGTTCTACTGAGGTAAGACAATATCGCACTGTCCCTCAAAACACTGCTGAAATCTGCTGTGGAGAATTACCAGGAAGGTCGTTTTTTTCAAAAATTAAGGCTTCTTCACAGAAACATAGGAGTTTTTTCCAGGAAATTTCTTCTCGACCGAGTTAATTGAAAATCGCGCAAGTCTCGAGAATCTCGCTAGATCTTTCAACTTCTATTTTACTGCTGTGACTGTATTGTATCATTTGGATCAGTTATTCCTTGGTTGCCCCTCACCCCACCCACCCCCCTCCTGCCCACC
>JARK01000044.1:40627-56055 GCA_000688135.1 Ancylostoma ceylanicum
CCCCCCGCCCCCGCACCCTCTCGGCCATTGTTTGAATAGAGTCTTTGCAAGATGATCCTCCAGACGACACATGTTTGATGAAAGCATGCGGTTGTCACACGAGAACAATGCAATTTTCATGCAGAAATGAAGGAAAAACAAATCAATCCTGCTTTTCTCAACGTATCAGCGTGACATTCGATGATGGAAACTCAGAAGTACCGTCTATGGATTGCTGTTAAACCTTTACACTAGTTTTGCTGCTTACTTTGTTTTACTTTACTTCGATTAGTCGAAATTGCTGATTATTGGTCGGCTCTAGGGCGGGCTATGAAACTAGGACGACTCCCGTATTGGAGAACTGATCAAAGTGCAATAGGTCCAAGTTGCTGATGATTAGTCAACTGTGGGGCTTTTTATGGCCGTGGAGCGCGATGTTGTGGGGTTTTGCCATGGCGCTATAATGTTATGGAAAATTATTAGGATTTTTGAGGCAGGGTCAGATCTAAGAAATAGGTTTCTAAGGGAATTTCATGGAAATAGCGAAAAAGAGGACTAATAAAAGGAAATAGAATGATGAGGTAACATAACTAAAGGTGTAGTAAACATGAAAAGTAAAGAAGTTTAGAAAAAAATGTCCGGAATAAAGGGCGCAGGAGCTTGGATAACCATGGTGCTGCCCTTGATCTGGTAAGCCATGCTTTATAACACATTTCTTGCCAATAAAATAGCTACGACGCCAGTGCGCAAAAGCCTCAACTGGAACGGTCGCCCACTGCGGATAGGAAGCTCGTAAACTTTTTCGTTGCGGAAGAAATCCACTCCAGAACGATTCAAAAGAGTTGTCCAGGGGCAATTAGCCGGCGGGAAAAAAGTGAACAGATCTCCCATTCGAACATGGAAATCCGGTCAAGCCTTTTATGAGAACCAGCTGGCCCATAACCGTTGTTGTCCCAGATGTGGCAAGTTTTTGAAGGGACGAGGTTGACAGGTCCTATATCATTCCATTTCAAGAGGGGTCCATGAATTATAGTTGCTGTGTTTAGAAGGTTTCCCTAATAGGATTTCGTTGAAATTTTTTTTGCTTATTAAAGTGAGCAACAAACAATTAGTAATGAATATGTAGATAATAAATAGCAAGTATACTGAAAAAAAAATTGATGAAAAATTAAGCATGTATGGGAAAATCCTTGTAGTTGAACGAAGGCCAGGCGCAGCAAAATTGCGAAAGGACGGCGAAATAGTTATGCATCAAAAAATTCGAGTTAAAAACATCTTGTAGCGAGGCCACGCCCACCAACATTTACCCCGCGGGTTTCGCCTACGAAAAATTCCAACTATCCGAGAAAATGAAGTTATTTTGATCTTAAACCACTACGACACCACTAAAACCTCCAATTTTCTGGACTATTCCACGCTGCACGTGCGAACAATCCGCCAAAATAAAGGCCAAATTTTACAGAAAAATTACGATTAACGATCGCATCGCAAATGAATGGTTAATTTGAACGATCGAATGAGAATTCGGAAAAAAAATCGAAAAAGGCGCCCGTGATGAGGTGGACACATCACTGAGATAACAAGTGTTTTCAAAGTGGAGCGTCAGCATTGTGAACTATGCCCAGGAACAATAGTTTTCGCGGATTTATCTGCGAAAACTAGGCGGGAATTCAAAGAATAATTCCGTCATAATAGTCCTTATTTCACGAATTTGGCTATGGGTGGAGCTACAGAAAGCACTCATTCATTCAGGAGCAGTTTTTCATTCAACATACATTATGAGTGCTCACTGAATAACCTTTAATTAGTGGGAGGGGCCAGGATAATTAGTGAATTTGTTAGAACACTGTTGATACCCACGGTGAAGTAATTTCTTTTTTAATTTCTCTCTAAATGCATGAAGCAAAGCATGACACGCGGATCATTCTTCTAAAAACTGTTATTCGTTGTATTTTCACCTTGAACTTTATTATTAGGTCGTCAAGTATGAAATGTCTGATTTTGAAAGAGACAGTTTCGGGTAATGTTTCTCCAACAAGATTGGGTACGAGCAATCCAAATATGCTCCTATGCTACCGGCACAGCCTTGCCATCTTACCGGTAGCATGGTTGCGCTAACGGCTTGGAAGCCAGGGAAGCAGGCGGCAATAACGTGGCGAAGGGCATTTCCAACATGATGTTGAAAGTGGAAAATTTTCTCTACCAAGAAGTGGACTAATACTTGAGAGAAGTTGTGATCAAGTAGAGCAAGGTTTGGCCAGTGCAACGAATGGCAGGTGGACTCCTCTCCTTGCTCCCCTGGTTTACGCAGCGCAGTTTTGCAAAAAATGGTCAAAAAATGGCACCAATTTTTGGGGATCAAACTGTGAAAAATTCGTTCATCGAACCACTTTAGCTTGTCGTATTGCCTTGAACACCTGAATAATATAGGGTTACGAACGCCAAACCTTGCTGCATATATAGGCATACTGTGGTTCCTATCCGCTCAAGCCACAGCTCCCAACGCATCATAATCCAGGTTCATCACAACGCTCACTTTGCAGGTTTATATCACGGGGTAGAAATTTTTCAAAACATCGTTGTCCCGTTCCTTTATTAGCCACTTCCCCTCCAAACATTTCTTGGGTATTTCGAGTTGTCCTCGCCTTACAGGCTCCGCAATGGAACCCATATTCCGAAATGATACGATTTTTTGTTTTCGAGTAGTTTCACAAAAGTTCCTCTCAAACAAAATTTTTTAAGTTCGTCAGAAATTAAATAGGTGATTTTGAGACAGGGAGAATTTATCTTCATAATGGAAAGAAAAATGAAAGTGGACCTAAAGAAACCCCGAAGATACCAGCTGTCAAACTGACCTCTCAAAAAATCAGACATTTCATACTTGAGACCTAATAATTTCTCCACGGTGATGCACTACGTTTTGATTTTTCAGCCTTCTGATAGAAAAATTCCCTTCCAAGTTCTTTTTTCAAGTTTTCAGACTGTTATGCTCCTAAGAAATTCATTTTTCCCAATGGTTTGGAAACTGTTAACTGATAATCCGATGATTTTCCCTAGCAGGGAGTGAGGTACGGTATGAACATTTTTTCCAAAGTACGGGTGGGACGTAAGAGTTACGTTAAAGAAGAAGTCGCTCAAAATATTTATCTTAATACTTAAGCTAAACTGGAAAAAAGTTCAGGAAATCTGGAAAATTTTCGGTTTTGCCAAGGCCACCGAACAACCGCTAAGCATGAGAAAACTAGTTTTCTGTGGTCTTGACACCCACCTGTCATATGATCGCTGAGATCTTATCTCGTCTCAGAGATGAAATCTTTACAGGTCATGGCTCCATGGCTGTTGGCAGGCTAACAACCCACACAATGTTACCAGTAAAAACTTAGGTTTATACTTGGAGAGCGCGTATTTGCTCTTCTACAGGGCTAGATTTCAAAGAATAGTGCAACAACTCAAAAGTGCAGTTTAAACAGAGAGACGACTCACACTCCTGGTGTTCCTGGTTTTCCACGAGGTCCAGCCGGTCCTGTAGAGAAGAATGAATGAGAACTATTTTTTATAGGGGCACATGAAATTCAGTTGCCCTGGCACAGGAGAGATAAGATAAGACGGGAATTCCCCAATGAGGCGAGTCGCTGGGGTATTACGAATTTGAATGGAAAATATGGAGCTTAGTGACAGTTTCGGTGACCCTACACGGTTGTTTCAGTGCTAAATGTTCGATAAACATCCAGAAAATCCATGATTATTCAGGAATTTGACAGCTCAGAGCCTTAATTAACAGTATTTTTAGCTATTCAGCATTAGCTGAGTCCGGAAACTGCCAGGTACTCAGAGATTTATCCAGGGGCCTGATGCTTCATTGAGATTACCCAGGGTAAACGCGTTAACATACTCTAAAATCACTATTGTCGATATTCTCGGCGATTCGTTAAGAGCTGGATCGAGAAGCCGCCAGATATTCACAGATTCATCCAGACGCCTAATGCGTCATTGAGGTTACCCAGGGTAATCTCGTTAACATATTTTCTGGCTATTCTTTACGAGCAAAATCCAGAAACCGCCAAATACTCACAGTTTTATCCAGAGGCCTAATGCGTCATTGAGGTTACCCAGGGTAAACCCGTTAACATACCCCAAAATCAGCATCGTTATCCACTATATTTTCGGCTATTCGTTATGAGCTGGATCCAAAAACCGACAGGTACTCACAGATTTATCCAGAGGCCTAGTGCGTCATTGAGGTTACCCAGGGTAAAAGCGTTAGCATGCCAGCAATTCGCCGATCGCAAACGAGGGTTTCAGAAGACTTACCCCGGGTAAACTCAGTCATGCATCCAAGGGTCGCATGTGCCACTGAGATTACCAGGAGCAACCCCCAAATTTACCTACGGTCTATACGGGCATTAACACTTCTAACCTGGGTAATAATAATGGTGCATCCAGGGCCAAGCAAAGGGTTGGTACCCGCGTAACTGCCAATTAGCTGATTGTTTAGTTAATTTTGTCGATAAAGTAAGCAACTCTACTTACCCGCTCTTCCTGGAGGTCCTGGCGGTGCGCCGTTCAGGACGCCTCCAGAGTCTCCTGGTGGACCTTGCGTGCCGCGCTCTCCCGGCGGTCCGCGAACTCCCGATGGTCCCGGTGGCCCGGCACGGCCGGGGGTGCCTGGCGTTCCATTTTTGCCGGGGGTTCTGGAATTGTAACCAGTTATATTGTGTTCTTGTCCACTGGTATAAACCACGAGCAATCGGTGTGGGTATTTGTATTTACCCAGCTCGTCCTCGTGGTCCTTTGTGGCCAGGATGTCCCGGTGGTCCTGGAGGCGCCGATGGGCATTTTTGACACGGTGGCTCTGCACTGGCCTCGGCCTTCACGTAGCGGCCGTCGTGGCCATTGCGACCATTGATGCCTGGGTAGCCGTCCTTTCCTGGAAATAATTCTACCTCAGCACAGTGTGATTACCAGTTTCCTATTAGATTTCCAAGTAAAACATTTCTGTTTTCTAACCACGCTAGAAAAAGGAGAAATATATCCGAGCAAAGAGGATATATGCAGCTCTAGCCAATACAATTCAGGCTATTCGTCTCTTATTAGTTGAATATACTCGATAACTCCGTTTCTAATAGCTCCAATAGCTACACAACTCTGATTGAGAGCGCTGAACAAGCTCACCTGATCGTCCATCTAGTCCTCTGGAACCCGGTGCACCAGGAGGACCTTGTTGACAGCTGCAACCTGTAAACGAGTGTTTTAAGTTAATTTTCAAACACATTTCTTGCTCTGTAAGTGTCAAAGCTCTTTAATTTGCCTTCCTAAGGGCAGCATGCTAGGGGCGGGACAGTGGCACGTAAGGAGGGAACCGGGGCTACACCCAACCCCAGTGCTCGTATCCGCGATCGTCTCCGGGAAGATTCTATGCTTCCCGCACACCCAGAGTGGATGAGTTTCCCGACCAAGGTGTGAGTTCTCTTGCTACCTTAATGATTACTTGTCATCGCTGACTGGGAAGAGCCGCTTCAATAGAGTACACCTATTTTTACCTCGGAAACTCGTCCATTTCAGAGAGTGAGGGGGTGACAACCTTGCCTAGGGCAAGGATTCATGAACGCATAACCACGCAAAACCAGGCAAGCAGACCAACTTTAGCGTCCTGCGTCTCATATCTCTACATAGTCTATACGGTAGGATACCTTCGGTTACTGAACCCTCTGACCATCATTGGTTTGCTTGGTTAGCTATTCTCGAATCCCAGCCCAGAACGTTAAGGGACACAGTTGTGACAGCAATGGGTTACCCTATTCATGCTAGGGTGGACCCTAGGAGTTTCTGAGGCGCAGCTCATGCTCTACGGAATCAGAAATCGGTCTATAATGTTCTAGAGTGCTCTAAGACCATTAAGCAACGCAGGATGATCTAAAGCACCCCTCGCCTTCTTTCCTGGATCGGTGCTCAAAGGGTTTAAACCACCCTGACCCCCGCTAGGAGACTACAGTTTATTGTTTATTGTTTATTGAAATACACTCAAAGGTGCACCAAAAAATAAGACGTTAAAGCTGCGAAAGGGAACCACGACTGGGTGTAGCATCATAAAGTATGCAGAAGTGGCCGAAGTAAATACACAAGGACTAGTTCAAACTCATGTTGTAGATTAACTTGTCGTTCTCCGCCTGCAGTAGGTGAAAAGAGTCCCCTGCCCCGGTCCTGTTCCCGACACGCGAACGCACCTTGCTAAGCCTAGAGCAACCAGGGCTCGGATGACCAACTTAACCCATGGCGAACGAATTCGTCTGGGACCCTGGGCGAACGGATTGGGGGACCTCTAGGAAGGGGGTTCACCAAACCTTGGTACTCCTCAAACGACTAGAGTGACACAAGCTGTAGACTAGTCCACGTGAGGCCATATTAAGTGTTTGCTGTCTATAGCATGCTATAACCCCGTCGGGCCCTACTAAAACATACAGGTCCTGGTAAAACATATATCACGCAGGTAATGGAAATGATAGAACAAAACTCAAAAAAAAGGAACATTAACATATCATGGAAGGCAGATGCAAAACGTAGAAAGGTGTAAGCTGCGGCCCAACACAACATCGTACTACTATCTGAAAACACGTAGATTTAGAAAATATTGTCAGACATCCATATGCAAGCATGACAGAAGAGAAATATTTTTCAACTTACTTTTAAATATCCTGCTGTTTGGAGATTTAATAATGTCAATAGGCAGTAATTCAAGCCACCTTGCGGTCCGATTGAAGAATGAGTTGATAACCAGAGAATGACATTTCCTTTTTAATTTCGCGTGATGAAAAGCAAAACCACCATTTCTAGTATGGGTAGGGCGAAAAATCCAGTATTTGCTGAATTTCAGGTTCGTTTCATTTCGGAGTACTCGGAAAGAGAAAACAAGATCATTTATTATTCTTTTCTCCCTAAGGCTTACTAAGGAAAACATTTTTAGTCGGTCTCGATAGTTAGGCAAATGTTGGTAGCCAGTTCCAGGGTTAAGTCTAAGAAAAAGAAGTCTTGTGAATGTTTGTTGTACTCTTTCGAGCTTACCTATTCCCTTTTTAAGGGATGGACTCCATACCTGAGAGCAGTAATCAAGATACGGGAGAACATAGGCCTTATATAATCTCACCATTACTCTTGGATCTTTGATATGTGTGTTACGGAACAAACTAAATTGGGCTCTGAAAGCACTCTTTACCAAGTTGTCAATATGCTCAGTGAAACTAAGATTCGAATCTACAAGAACGCCCAGGTCTCTGACTACACTACAAGTCTTCAAAATTGTGCCGTCTATTTCATACTGAAGGGGTAAGGATTTACCCAAGTGCAAGACTACACACTTACTCAAATTGACAGCCAAATCCAAAGCAGACGCCCACTCTACAACGCGTTTTATAGAGTTACTAAGGGAAGAATAAACTTCTGAGCGATTCTCATCCGTGTACGACCCATAGAGCTTAATATCGTCAGCATATAGTTGCACGTTTACATTCCTGGAGGTACTAAGGAAAGAAACCAGATCAGCAGTATAAATGAGGAATAGTAGAGGGGATAATACACTCCCCTGCGGGACGCCGCTTGTGCAGTGATACTTCCCTGAGAATGCACGACCTACTTTTACTGTCATTTGTCTCGAATCCAGGTAAGACTTGAACCAACTAAGTAGGTGCCCATTAATTCCAACGGACTCAAGTTTAGCCAAGAGCTTAGGGTGGGAGACTTTATCAAAGGCTTTTGTAAGATCCATATAAACGACATCAATGGATTTTCCTTGGTTGAGGGCCAAGCTCCAGTCGTGAATACAATCGACAAGGTTGGTTGTAGTAGATCTGCCTGTCACAAAGCCATGCTGCTCAGTAGGAATTATGTGAAACTTATTCAACCATAATATGAGTTTGTCCCTTATAATCCTCTCCATAACCTTTACAGGTGAAGGAGTAATGCTAATGGGACGAAAGTCAGAAACTAGAAATGCATTGGGAACTTTTGGAACAGCAGTTACGATAGCCTCCTTGAAAGCATCTGGGACTTCTCCAAGAAGCATAGAGATATTAAACACATGCGCAAGAGGCAGGCACAGAGAACTGGCGCATTTCTTGTAAACTATCGGCGGTATTCCATCAAAAGGTTCAGTTATCGAAGGTTTTAAATCTCGAAGCAACCTAAAAATAACCGAAGGTTCGAAGAATATATCGGAGCAATGTTTTATTACCCGAGAATCGATGGGGAGAGGTAATTCATCTGCGAGGTCGGGGGCATTGAACACCTGAGAGAACTGGTCCCCGAGCGCACGAGCCTTACTACCGTCTGAGCAGTAGTGACGACCGAACTGGTCACTGAGAGCAGGCAAGTTCGGTTGCGACTTAATCTTGTGGCGGATATACTCAAACAATGATCTCAGATCATGTTTGGATGACAGACGTTTCTCATGATTTGCAAGGAACTTCTGAAGATGGTGATCAATATCGCTGCAGACCTTTTTGTACAAAGGGTCAGACAGAGGGTCATGAAGAGTGTCGAAAATACGCTGTCTTTGAGCAAATAATGATTTCAGATGAGCTGGATATTTGAGTCCCGGTAATCTACACATTTTGAAGGGAACGAATTTAGACAAAGCAGTATAAATTTGCCTGCAGAACCTCTGATAAACATCTGCAGCTGATGTGTAGTTATCGAAGACGTCAAGCCAGTCAATGCTTCTGAGATAATGATTCAGAGACGCATAGTCGGCATGAAGATAATCAGGCATAGGTATCAGTATCGGTGATGCGAACACGTCATGAACGTCAAATCCCACAATTTTGTGGTCAGAGTTAAGAAGGGGCGGAAGGAGGGTAACATCAGAAATTGTATTCGAACTAGAGAGGATTAGATCTAGGATGGAGTTACCATGGGTTGGCTCATTAACAAATTGCGCAAGATTGCAGCTGTCAAAAAATGTCATGAATTCACTCGACGTAGAATTTAAGGAATGTTTAGTTGCCCAATTAATGCTAAGGTTGAAATCTCCTAGAAGAATAGTGTTGTATGGAACGGCGATTAAGTCAGCCATAAGATTAATCAATTCAACATCATCCCTTCTGGAAGAATTTGGTGGTCTGTAAACGAGAATGAATCTGATTTGAGTAAGGTATACAGGACAGAGAACATCTATGCATAAAACATTAGCTGCCAGCGTATAGGTGTGCTTTACTTCCCGTACAGAAATTGAAGACTTCACTAATATAAATACTCCTCCACCTCTCCTACCAGATCGATCAAGTCTTAACATAGTATAGGGTAGGTTACCAAGAACTTCAGGGTTAGTTATTTTTCCATTCAACCATGATTCGGTGACTAGAAGGATGTCAGGTTTGTGATGAACTAGAAATGCTTGCAGAAAATCAATCTTCTTGACAATACTACGGGCATTTGCAAGAAAGCAGTGCAATGAGTGCTGAGCTGCAGAACCGTGCCTGGTTAGAAGTTTCCCATGTTTGGCCGAGGTAGCTCGGAGACATGTCGCAGTTCCCCCTTATAGACCACCCATTCTTTGGACGGCTTACCTTTATTCCGCTCTCTCGCTTCTTGTCGAAGTTCGAAATCTCTTTTTCTCTCTTCGGTTGTCATGCTGCGCCTGACAAACACGTTAGGGTAGCCAGCAGATCTTAACAACCTGGAATTCGCAAGAGCTGTTTGCCAACAACGCTTAGACGGAAGCACCACTTTTATGAGGCGAGGACGAGAAGGTGCTGGATTACCCATCCTAAGGACCTTCTCAGGCCTGCACTCCACTTTCAGTACATCAAGAAGACTGGAGACTTTTTGTTCAACATCTGCCTGACGCTGAGATGGGAGAAAGTCCTCAGGCGCTTCCTCAACCCCACTTATCACTATGCTTCTAGAGCGAATTTCTGCCTCCAAGCACTCTGAAACATTACCATGAGTAACTTTGACAGATAGTAACAAAAGTAGCTGCTCTACTGCGGGATCTTTATTAATATCCAGTATGGACTTTATTAATACATTAGCCGGCATTTTAGCATAATCAGGGTCCACTGGATCAATCTTAGGTGGTGTGGTAGGATTAGTTGTTGTCTGACTGCCTATAGATCCTACCTTAGAGGCTCTACTCTTGCTGGAACGATCGCCTTTGACTGCCATTTTTGATCTACCTGATATCGATAGTGGTGTCAGCAAGTTGAGAAGTTGGGTACAGGTGGTTACGAAGCAAAAGGATCCTCTAACAAATGGAACGAAAGACGATAATATAGAGGAAGTAAGTAGCAAATGGAGAAATTAGAAATGGTTCAAAAGGAACTGTGTGAAGGGGAGAAAAATGTTTTGTATATCCCAGTTTTGTATATCCCTTGGTTTTTTCTCGTACTAGATATTTTATCTTGAACTGCACGCGAGATTAATAGTCAATTTATCAATTTCAATTCTTTTCGGAATTTATTAGAATTAATTTTGATTTTACTATTTCAATAATTTTAATTTTACTAACTTCTTAACGGCCAACGTTTTGGGAATATCTGCTTCTTCAGGTCTGATTTATGCACAGCCAGCCGATTCTGGAGGATCCTCTGACTCTTTTTCAGAAGAATTTGTGCTGCTGAATTCCTTCCAGAAATGCTTTTTGGAATGCCAAAGTGGTTATCCAAGCCATTTTGGCCTTTTTCCAGTGTCTTTGTAAGAGAAAAACACTGCTTCTCTGAAGGCGTGAACTAGTGTGTCGTAGGATTGAATGTCAATGAAAATCATAGAAAACTTAGCCAAATGCGACCTTATAGGCAGAGCGGATTCCATGGTTTAGGCGTAAGTGATTATCTGTATATATAAAGTAGAATGTCTGTGTGTGTGTGTATGTATGTAATTAATAGAAATTGCGGAGAGTTAACCGATCGGGACCAAACTTTGCACACATATACATCTCGGGCCGGCGGAGGTTTTAGGCTACCTTAGGTTATCGATTGGTTATCGATTTATCGATTTTATTGATTTTTCGCAGTCTTCGCCCAAGGGTCGGTGGGGACATGTCTACTGGTGTTATCCAACACGCTGAACACGAATATGGCAACCGTTTTGCACCAAGTATTGATTTATCGATTTTATCGATTTTTTGCTATTTTTGCCACGGGTCGGCGAGGACATGTCCACTGGGGTTCTTCAATACGCTGCGCATGAATATGAGAACCGTTTTGCGCGAATTATCGATTTTATTGATTTTTTCACGATTTTTGCCACGAGTCGGTGAGGACGTGTCCACTGGGGCTCTTCGATACGCTGAGCAGGAATATGACAACCACAACAAAACAACTTTTCCTACTTTCTGACAGGGGTGAATGAAAAAGCATTTTCGGGCTAATCAAGAAATGATGAGGGCTATGAAAGCATCGTTGGGTTCAACAGTTGCCGTCATCAGCGTTGGACTGCCGGGAGAAATGAAACACCCGAGCGAAGCCGGGCATGCCGTCTAGTTCATGGATATATTAGACAGTGTAACCAAACCCACATTGTCCACTGGGAAATGCAGGAGGGCCGGCAGCCTCGTATCCAGCCGCCTGATACTGACGCCGGGTTCTTCCAAGCAACTTTGACTGGGTGAGTTGACGCCAAATATCGTTGGAATCTTGCTGAAACAACAGAATTGGTAAAAAGTGGCTCGAAAATTTATAAGAAGTCCATTCCTCCACTAGAAATGGATACTGAAATAATTCCTAATAATCAATAAAAATACATTAGTTTTTATTATATTAGAGTGGCGAAAATTTTTCAGGATTTTTCTAAAACTTACATGACATTTGTGCAATTGCGTAAACATCATGGTGTTGGCCCGTTGCATTCGAATAAAAAATATCGGCAGAATCGCCGAAATCATAAAGAAGCATGTTGTCGAGAACGCCGACAGCAGCACGGTCGTCGTCCGTGCTGACACCATCGTTGATCTCTGGAACCACAATTCAACTACAGTACGCTAAAAATAACTATTCATTTAGTAATAGTGGATCTAGGGCAGAGGAGATATAGATGATCCGTGCATGGGTAAGAGTGACTGGATGAGTTGACCTTGATGACGGTTGGTTGCATAGACATCCAACACATAGATACGTGATCCTATCCCAGATACGAGGTCAGGAGAGAAATAGGAGAAATATTGGTAGACAGCAAACAGTCACAGTCGCTATTAGGCGCCGTATTAGTCATTTCGAAAAAAAAAGACTGTAAAAAATGCATACATGGTTTACTTTGGACGTTTTTCTGTCGAAATCTGTCACAAGGACGAGTTGCCCTGTTCACGTCTGGACTACAGGTAGAATAGCTGGAAATGCATGAAAGTATTCATTGCTGTGTGTTACCCATCCTTACATCTATATAATCGATATTTGAGGTATTCGATTGATCAATTTCAATCGAATACTCGAATTTTGGAACTTTTGGAAAGTTGGCAGGCAAATTCGGCCTTTCTATTAATCAAATGGTTCAAAAACAATAACAAAAAATTTGATAACCCGACTACCCGACTACCCGACTACAGTGAAGCTCGAATGTCAGAATGCCAATGCAGCTGTACAGTAAGTACTGTAAGTATAAGTATGTATAATATAGTAGGTATAGTCGTATATGTATATAGTGTAGTAAGCACTGTAAGTGGCACGTGTGAGGTAGAAAGGAACGTGGGGGGAGTGGTTTGACATCACTTATTGGAATTTTATTTGAAAAAAAAAAAACTTCTATAGAAATTATGAAAAAAATTTGTGCCGATTTTTAGCCCCTTATTTTTGCAAATATTTCCTAATGATCTCTTTAGTATTTAAGTCAAACATATTTTTTTAAATAGAATTATTCTTGCAATTACACCCCCCCCCCACAAGAAGAGGCCCCACTCTTTTCTTCGACGCCCCTATGTCCGCGGCGCGCATGGCTCTTAGAGTAGGCGTGGCTTTGCTGCAAACCGGCATGACTTGTTGTAAGTACTGTTGCTGACAGTACGCCTTACCCATCGTAACAAGTAATATATAATACACAGATTGCATCCCAACGTGGATAAATTCTTATCTAACATTATGGGTCAGAGAAAATGCTCGGTAACAGCAAAGAATTGTAGTCTTACCACGCCCTCCACTGCATCTTATTAATGAAAGTGCATTATTTCTTAGTATCGTCTCAAACGTCTTTATAATGGATGTGCAAGCAACAGCTACGGAGGGAAAACTCTTCAAACACGCCACACTCGGCAAACATACTACGAGGCACTCTGATCGTCTGCGCATCCACACAATTCATTGGCATCATCGTTCCCATTTGCGTGCGATGTTCCCACCTCCTGTCGTAGCCTATCTAAATATCTCATCACTTGTTTAGCTCAAAAGCTAGAACTGCAGCATTTTCTAGTATGTAGTGCGTATGATTCGCTAAAAATGTCAGCAGCAGCGATCGATATGCACGATTTGCATGTGGATGTTTTGCTTTTGTCAAAAAATCACTTAGATTACCGCATTAGTACTTTCATAACTCTTTCATAGTACCGCTCACATTTTCGAGAAATCCCAAAAAAATTGATTTTTGGGTTATTTCATAAGAAAATTTAGTGTTTATTAAGCTGAATCGTCTCAATTCTACATCAATTAAAACTATGGAAACAGTATTAAAAAAGAAATATCGTTGCTGTACTGGCAGCCGTTAAGTCGGCACTGCAGGAGTCCGCTGCAAATCCACCTTCCGTTCACTAGGTGCTGTTGATCGCTCAGTCACTCTTCTGCTCGCAACGCTTGCCGCTGACGCTGAAACTACACTCCTTTTCTTTTTGAGCCGGAAAGTCTGCAAAATCTTGGAAAATAGCCAAGCACTCACCGATAGGTGACGCCCCGCTTCTTACAATTAGACAAAGATGAGCGGTAACAGCCACTAATAGCAAGGAGAGGCCAATCATAGTCGTTCCTGAAGAGATTTTCTTTAAATTGGGAGGAAAATTGAGGTTCCTGGTTATCTCTGCAACACTTCTGGACTATTTTTTTTTACTATTTTCAATATAAAAAATACTGACCCCATAATCACTATTTTATAGTGTTTACCTGCGTTAAACATTAACTGCTGCAGAGACTCCGCCTCTTTTTCCAACCGATGAAACATCTCAACAGAACAATCACTGGTGTAGAGGGTCCCTTTTGCAATTTCAGCTCTTGGCAAATAGTGATCGAATTCAGCTGGATTCTGAAAAAAATTCCGCTGCAGGCTCAACTGTTTACCGGCGAAATAATTTATGAGAATCTAGCTGAATTTAGCTCTCGCGACGCAGCGCACTTCCTCGCGGAGCGGCTTGCTTTGGGCAGGGAGCGAGAGGTGCGGCAGACAGCAAGAGTGTCGCGTAGCGACGGAGTGCACTGCGCGAGCTACGACCAACGAGATCAATAAATAAATGTACAATCGAAAAAGTCTGAAAGTTTCTCTCATTGGTCAAACCATAGATTCAGCCACTTTTCACCAACCCAGTTCAACTCCTTTACAAGGAGAGCAGCTTCAACGTCATTGTAGTCCGTAGGAGTTTTGAATCTTCTCAGGTATCGGGAAATCCCTATGTGTTCGCACTTCACTCCTGCTGTCATATTGCAACAGGACCATGGCAAAGAGTACAGCTCTCTGCAAAATTTCATATTGATCGATCGATAGCCGCACACGCGACCGTGTGAGCTGTGCGCGTGGTCGCGTGCGTGCGGTCGAGCAAAGGGGTTTCATAGATGTTCTATCCAGAAATAATTCAAAAACGAGTTACTCACCTTATAATGTTTGGATAGGTCTCGTCTAAGGAATACGTAGCAAACCACATGTTCCAAGGATGGTCCGGAGGAGTGTACGTTGCTGAATTTTACATCGTCGGTCCAACTTTCACTATGAACCTTATTTTTCGAAGATTTTGTTAACTGCTCATATGTGTTGAGTTGCGATAGATCAATCTGTACGCAGAGAATCGATTGTTAAGGCGAAAGGGCGCAGGTTCTGATCTACTGGACAGAAATTGGTTGGAAGTGCGTTGCGCGTTTTTTTTCCGCGCTTTAAAGACTCTTTTGCTGGGAATACTTTTTAAGAAGTATAGCTAGCTAACCCGATGTTGAATTATTATTTACCGTTGCCCACTTCTATGTCTGTCCTGGTACCACAGCACTGAAATTCTTGTTGTATTCGATTGATCTCCTAAAACGGCAAAGTTAACAAGGTGGTGGAGGGTCAACGTTGTAAAATGTGGATGTTTTAGATAGAAGAAAGAAAGTCTCTTACCACATTTCACTCGCTTAGATATCTGGATAATTAGAGCTGTCAGGAACCGTAGATCAATATGGTATACATCATTTCCTATGGAATTGCGAAGAAAATTATTAAATTAAGGTTGGAGTCTCCGTGATTTTAGACTTCTCCTCCGTACGTCCATCATGGTGACACTCCAACCACCACCCCCCCCC
>JARK01000044.1:56588-70767 GCA_000688135.1 Ancylostoma ceylanicum
CCCGCCCTCCCAACATGCTCAACATGTTCGATGCATTCGATCGATAACACTTCGGCACTGGTATGCTGTTATCGATCAATGGCAGCGAACGTGCTAGATGAACGCTGGCAGCGCAGAGGCGTGTGTCCGCTGTCGCTTGGAAGCCTCCCCCTAAATCATCCCAAATTGGAATGCTTTAATAAGAAGGTTTCCGCTCAGACACTCGAACCGTGCAAGCGCTCCGAATTCAGGGCCGACCGTGCGAGCGCTGCACATCAAGTTGTAGGCGGAGCCTTTCACCGTGTGAGCGCTGCACCTAAATTTATAGGGATTGATATGAGAGTGTGTGGAGTATACCATCTCTTTGACTCACATTTCTGAAATCGGTGGCATATTGGTTGGGTGTTTTAGTTCAAATTGATGGCAACCACGACAAAGGTAGGTTTCCCATATAAGGTGCTTTAAAGCTGTTTTCCAAAGCAGTGATTGGATTTATTCGCTTGAAGTGCAGTTCATAGTGTTATTTCGTCCATAATCTCCGTATTTTTTACGGAATGAATTTGATATCTATTTATCTTACGGAATGAATTAAGCGGGTGTCGAGAAGGAGAAAATGCAGGTAATACTTCAAACTTCCAAAGTCCAAAGTGTATTGAATGGATGGATTTCATTTATTTGATGACATACATCCTCCTTATTCGATTGCTTAAATTTGTATAGGGATTAAGGGTAATTAACATGAGTTTCGTTTTACTTCTGTGGATGTTGATTTCGTAACTTTAACGCGAGTGGAAGATTTATGAGATGAAAGAGATGCGAGATGTGCCGCATTCTATGCGGAGAAGCCCCGACCTAGCGAGATCACAGACCATGCGAGCACTTTTCAATCACTGAACCCATGCGCCGACGGGAAGCGCTCGGACGGTTATTGCTGAGCTCTGGCACGGTCCCATTTCTGAGACCGTACCACCCGCGCTGGCGAGGAGCGCTCAGACTGTCATTGCAGAGCGCTCGCACGGCTCGAGTGTCTGAGCGGCACTGTCATAGGGAATGATGCACAAATTTTTGATCAGCGCTTTACACCGATTCTAACTATATAAAAATCTTAAAAATAAAGGTGAGGTAGAGACAACTATGCTCTTCTATTATTGGTCGCTAGCGTTGTTTTCAGATTCGTACTCCAACAGACCTCCATGTAATGCGGTTCCTTCGTTGCATAGCGAATGAGATGCGCTACATTCTTTTTGATGAGCTCCTTGAACGTATCAGACGCTACTTCATTCTTTAGCATGAATCCTAAAATGTGAGTCTAGTTTTCCACTTAGTCTTCAGTTTTGGAAGTAGTTTGAAAATTATCACGGATTTCTTGGGTTACTTACCCACCTGCCACTATTATAACTGCTCCATACGCTAATCGTGACATAATAAGAGCCATGAGGCGAAGAAATGCTTTGTTAGGATTCATTGCTGTTGTGAAGCTTGAAAATGAGTACTTGTTACCATTTTTTTCTTGCAGTTCACTTTGTAATTGATGTCAATACTTGGTCCGTATATCAGGGCAAATTTATATAGAAGGATTTCTCACTTTATGGCGAACAACCCGCAAATTGTGCGGAACACAAACAGCACAGCTAATGAAATGCTGGCAGACGCTACAAGTGTGCCATGAAATGTATGAAGACCGAATGCGTCTCTGTAACATCAGGAAAATATAATGGGAGTTGGTACACTTTTTTGAAGTCAGCGGAGAATCTTACTGCAATGTGTTGACGTACAGTGGACGTCGATGGCGGTGGCCTTACCGTGGTCTTCGAAAGCACGCTGCGCGACCGCGCCGCTCGAGCAGGAATCCTATTTGGAACAACAATCTACGTGGTTTTCTTGATAGTTAGGCCACCGCCATCAAAGCTAACTGTACATGCAGTTGTCATCAACGCGCAGAAAATCAATACCCATCCTTCTTATTGGCTCCATTTTCCAGCGAGTGGACAAATCACCTCGAGGAAAAACTCACATGTACTCTGCCAATATATATGCATGCATGAAAGACAATGATGATCCACAGAGATAATAGGACAACTCGCACAAAAACAAGAATTGCACAAATCGGATGAACACGCTGGACACGTCAACGTATTCCACTGGGGGCTGAAATTTATATTTTTTAACAAAAAATACAAATTAATATATGGCTACTATTCTTACCACGAACTCAACACGTGGTATGGATTTTTCCGAAACCTTCACTCTGCCTTCATCAGGAGCACTCCTGGCCGCCAGTGGAGTTCTACCAGGTACAGGTGAGGAAGCTTCTGGAGTGGAACTTGGGGCTGGTGACGTGGCGGGCGGTGGTGGCAATGCCGCTGGCGCGGGAGGCAGATTACCATGAGGCTGAGCAGGATCCCTTACAAAGGCTGGAGCTGAATGTGGCCGGACCATAGCCGGTTTGGGAACAGCCGCTACAGGCACTGCTGCAGGGGCTGCTGCAGCTGCTTGTTGAGCTCTGGCTGGTGGCACTACGCTAGCGCCGGGAGCATATGGAGTCACAGGAGTAACGGGTTGATATGGAGGTCCCGGCATCCTAGAAGTGAATGGCACTGGTGGTTTTGGTGCAGGCAGATAGGGTAATGGACCGGGTTGTGGTTTTTCTGCAGGAACAGCTGCTTCAGGAAGAGCCGGGGACGGTAGATGTGCGGGAGGGCTCGGCGGTGTCCCTGCCACGGGGTGGTGACCGGCTGGAGCAGTAGGAGGCGGCAGCTTCGCACCCGGTTGAAGTCCTTGCCCAAAGAAAGGCGGCTGTCGTGTGCCTGGAGATGGTAAAGAAATTTTGGAGGTATCTCCATAGGAATTCGAAAGTCTCACCCATTAGGAATTGAGGTCATATGAAAATGAAACCTTCCACGACCTATCTGTTAAATGATAGAATGAGTTTTATGAACGCTGGTTAATCCATGTCCATTTTCTTAAAGGTGTTCTCTTCCGGCATCGCTCAAACCGAGAAGACGGAGGAGCAGCTACGTACTTCTAAATTATTATTTATTTATTAGATTTATATTCAAATGGAGTATATTATCGATTTTTACGTCATATCCGCAGAGATTGAGGATGTTACCCTAGTCGCTGGAACTACAGCAGAGATTACCCGAAGTTCTGGATGAGGGCCCCATCATCTGGCTGTGTCAACGTCCTCTCACAGTTTCCTCTGTATATCCTGAAATTCCGAGGATTGTGGTCCTGCTTCGTTCAGCTTTTTATCGGTGAAGACCGTTCTCACGTTGACATCGCGTTTGGCGCGCTGTGGCAGCATAAGTACCACAGGCGTTCAAGAAGAGGGATACGAGCGGAAAGAAGGGAAATCGAGCAAACCTAACATTTTTCAGATGGTAGTGAGTTCTTCTCAAAGTGCGTGTTGGAGAATATGTTTTCCACACAAATGCTGTGCTTTTTGTGCGTTGGATAGTAATTACGCGTCGCTATGTAGCAATAAGGGAATATTTTAGGTATTTGGGATAAAATAGGTCATTCTGGTCTTTGAAGTTGCAATATAAGCCTATAAATCCTATTTAGGACCCAACCTCGAGGACGGCGCAACGGTTTTCAGCCCGAATTCAAGCGCTCTATATTAAAACTTCGAACTATCCAAAATATGTGTCTTCTCTAAAGAGCTTTGGATGCGCCTGCATGGGTGCGCCTACACTCCTCCTGCTTCCGTTCCCAACCGCATATTTAGGACTCCTTCTCTCGATATACCCAGAAGAAAGAATAATGCGATCTTGTCATGGTCTATTAAAGTATATGTGGTGAAGTTAGTCTCCCCATCAACAAGCTTTACACAGTATCTCCCTCGTGTACGAGAGGTGGGTCGCTGAAGAATACCTTTCGAACAGCGAGGAGTTCTTTACAATCCTCCTCCTTCACACAGAGAGCTGGGACTATGTTCCTGGAACATTCAAAGAAAGGCGTTTTGCCACGCTCCTTAGGGCAATACAAAAGGTCAGTGGACATGTTTCTGGCAGAGTCCGCCTAGCGGTCCACTGCTCTTGCCTATTTCTTGTCTTGTTGTGTTCTGTTCGTGTTTCTTAATGTTAATATAAATATGGTGATAATGTTCCCGCGTGGTTTGCCCACGTACAAATAAATAATCGAATTGATGTCTTCTTCCGAATTGTTGCTCTCCAGTGAGGTTCGCCACCCTAGGCTCGCGGCTTTGAAACGACAAATGAAAAGCTCCTAGAAAATCATTTGGCTCAACATCGCTTCCAGAAGGGAAGGTATGGAAACTTACAATCGCTATTACACCTCATTAGATAAATTACAGGGGAATTCCGCTCGATGAAGAGGCAAGTGCATATGGTACATCTTCGCTTTTATCTGGATGCAATCCTCCTTCGCGGTCAGGAGACTGGTGATGTGTCAGTATTGCCTTTTGCGAGTCAGGTAATGTAATTATGTTTCAAAATGTTGCCCGCTCAGTATTTTATCTCGAACGTTCCAGAAAGGTGCTTTCAAGCTCATCTCAACGTTGGTAGACGCGAAATAGACAGCTGTCATTTCGCCGCAAGGATTCAAAGACAAATAGAATATTTGGACCCATTTTCTTTCAATATGCCTAAGAAATTACCCGCTTGAAGAATAGAGCACTTCCAAAGGGGCGGATATGTCAACTTTCCATGGGAACAGTGTTATCTCGTTCGTCAGAGCAGACTCGCTTTAGTCGCTGCGAGCATTCATTGAAATGTCATGAGGCCGCCTCCTTACATTTCATAGTCTTTTTTCATTACTCCTCAAAATCCAAAGTGTAAGAAAGCACACCAAGTGGAAGCAAGCAAAGTGATTACCTAGGAAAGATGATATTTCTGAAGCTAAAAGCATAGAGCTACATAGTATTAGCATCTGAAACCAACTCCATTCATTAAACTCATTTTTATTCGACTCCTTTTGGCATGAGATACAATTGCTGCTGGATCTAATAAAGATTTGCTATATCTCGGTATATACTGTTTACTACTACTGTTTTCAGTGAAAGAATAAACGAGGACTCAATATTCACAGCAGCTTCTCTTGAAGCAAGGATATGTACAAATGAAAGTTTTACTTTCTCTTTCTCGAAGAAGAAGACAACTCTTAGATCTTGTTCCTGCGGCCAATTGCGGTAGGGTCCCGCAGACGTCTCATTTAGTATGGTCGGCCAAACTCGAGCAGAATTAGCCTATTTCTAGAGGTTCTAGAGAAAAAGAGATCATAGATTTAAACTGTACCTTGACCATCGGCTGAAGGCACAGCAGTAGATGCTTCCCTGTTCGCGTATTATTCGAATACCAACACATCTTACATTGTAACCTCAGCAATCTTTCAGATGTGCTTACTGTGTACTGATTTGTATTACTTGTATTGTACGCGTGACATTAGTCCGCTTTGAAATAAATAAATAAATAAATAAATAAATAAGTAAATAAATAAATACTAAAACCGTGCTTCTTTTAACACGTTCGCGACAACGCAGATTTTGCGCGCGCCGCCACTTGGGACACACGCGCTTTTGCACAACTGGGACCCGTGCTCGACCGATCGTGCACTTGGTCCCACGCGGTCCTCCCCATTCAAAAAGCAAGATTTTTTTCGTGAGAGTTATTCTTTCTTCCGTAGTTCTCGAAGGTTTCTGCCATTTCTGTTGTCTACTGATTTGCCATTGTTAGGATTTTAATTAAAGTTTATTGTTCTTCTAGCTGTTCTAGTGCGGAAAATCTAGTGAAAAAGTTTGAGAGAAGGTCTGCTTTGCCCACTGCGTATGTAACACTCTAGTATATTCGTCACTACGTTACTAGGAAGGAATTAGCTGGCTGTGGACTTTTCACAAAGATATGACACTAAATGGACAGTGCACGACCGGTCGTGCACGTGGTCCAACGCGGCAGACACCGCGTGCTCGACCGGTCGTGCACGCGGTCGCGAACGTGTTAAAAAATTAAATGAGGCCTGTGAGGCCACAAGAACAAGGATAAGTTCTGCTCTATGGGAAGACGTTCTGCCTGAATGAATCCTCTTCGCAGCGATCTTCCATGATCAAAGAGGCCATATTTGACCGGAGAAATTATCCCTTCCAAACGACATTAACTTTCATGGTCCTCGAGAAAAAAGATGCTTTTTTCCAGCGAAATGCGCAAGGGAAGCGACTTCACATGGCTAGCGCTGTACGTCTTTTTCTCAGAGGTAAGCACTTCTACACTTTCCGTCATTATCCCTCAAAATTGCTTAGGAACTTAGGGAAAAATGTCTACGGAAAAAAAATCAAGCCGGAACTCTTTCTGTAGACTTTGATGAAGGAGTCTGATTGAAAGAGACCGGGTCGATTTCACGTCATTTTGAAATACGCGGCGAGCACGCCAAGGAAATCTCTTTGTTCTCACTGTTTCTTGCCGTATTTGGCGGAATTACTATGGAAATAGTTTCCATCTTGTTCTGCAAATCAACAATGCTTGCAGATCTCTGCATCTGCTTCGTGCACATTCTCGAAAGTAAACGGCGAATTTGCTGCAACCTCCAAGATCCAGATTGCCATCGAAAATGAGGAAATATGCATCCTGGCTTGCTACGAGGAGTCCGACTGCGTATACGTCGATTATGCTGGGGTTTGAAGACTTATGTACTTCCACCTTTCTTGGAGCACTAATCTATGTATCACTACCCACCAGGCTGGCAAGAAAATTCCGTCCGGAACTCTGACAGCTTTTTGTTTTCCAAGTGAGCCTCTTTAAAAACTCCATTGATTGATCAGCAACACAGCCAACAGTTGTCTTGCACTATGCGACATCGATCAATATGCCGACTACTTGGAGGAAATCGAAGAAAATAAGTTTTACCTCAACATTGTGCAAGCCGTTAGGAGAAGCTCGTCGAGCCGAATTGGGTAATCACTGCCGGTTTTTGATTGGAACAGCGCTAGAGTAGCGATTGCAAAGCGGCGATGAGTTACGGTGATTCCGCGGAGCGACCGTCGTTTTTCAAAACCTCGCGAACAGTATTGTACATGTACATAGCGCTGTTAATGTTGTTTGCCCCAGTAAGCAGCTTTCACTCGGGAATCTGGGACAACATTTTTCCACTACCACGGAGCACGGTTCTGAAAATGATCTACGGCTCTGCCTTTATGTATGCCCTTGTCTATACGCCCTTGTGTTCCCAGTAAGAATGGCATAGGAAATGTGCAGGAACATTACGTATGTCTCGCACCCTTCTTTTCAGCGATCCCTTAAACAGAATAGACTTCTGAAGAATTTCGGACAGAACTTTCTCACCTGTTAAGTACATGTTTGTGCTTCTGTTGTTCCAGGGCCTTTGCTCCATCTTCACGGAAGGAAACGAAATCCAAAAAACAGTCGGCACAGCATACAAACTTGACAGCCAGCTTTTGAGCCCTTCGTGCCCAAGACGTGTAAAAATTGGGGATCACGTAACATTTCCGAATTACCAAGCGCCAACTACTGGCCCAGTTTCATGTGCGGATAGTGCCTCGACGCCCACAACTACGATCTCAATGTACAGAAAAGGTGGTATCTATCTGTACACAAACAATCCCATTCCAACACTACCATCCGGGAGTGTAGTAGCCCGCAGGTAAGCCATTCAAGTTTTGTGTTCACTCCGCAGGTAAGCCATTCAAGTTTTGTTTTTATCTACACTCCATTCAACCGAGAGTCGGTGTCGGTGGAGGGATCATGGACTGATACGCGGCCATTTTCAATCAATATCAAGCATGCTCAATAGTGCACAACCGCGCAGCCTACCTTCAGTCAGTGAATGCACCAGGACCGACTCCTTTCTGAATGCCCTATATGTGAGATCATTTCGGAAGTGCGGTTAACATCGGATTTCTAGACTTCATTTTCATGTATGTGGAAGCATTCCGGAAGTGCAGGCAATACCCGACCTCCACCCCTCTCTCCAGCTAGGCTTAACTTCCTTAGTCGATGCGTAGGGCCACATCACCAGCATTGTGAAACAGGGACACCGGAATTCGGAGAGGGCACGTCATGTGTTCCAGAAGTCGGGTTTAGCACGTCAAGTGTTACCGATTTCGTGCAATTCAGCAGATTCGGATACCTTCAGATGCAACATCCACTCACTTTTTTGTGTTTGAATTTTTTTCGACTGAGTCCCAAGGTTTTTAGGGACCTAGGGCCCATATCCAGCAGTAAGAGAGCGCGAAACATATGAGAAATCCGCGAAACCTGTTTCCGTCGCTTATCACGCTCCCCTGACACTTGTGAGTCAGCGATGCGTAGAACACACACGCTTGCGCAAGTGGACGTGTGTGGATAAGCTGGTGCATACTATACTTGCACATTTTCGGAAAAATTTCGAATATTCGAATAATCGAATATGTTCGAAAATGACTTTTTTCGAATATTCGAATATCGAATATATTCGAAAAGCGGAAATTTCGAATATTCGAATTTTCGAATATATTCGAAAAAGGAAAATTTCGAATATTCGAGTTTTCGAATAATCATTCGAATAAATTATTCGAATAAATCATTCGAATGAAGGCCCTACAAAGAGACTGTCTATGGACTCAAATTTCTAGTGTTGTAGAACACAGACTATAGCTTCTTCAAATTCATTGTCGTTAAAGAATCTGCAAGAAAAAGGTGGTCAATAAATCAGTGAAAAAGTAAAAAAAATCAATTCATAGAGGGAGACCATAATTGACGTGAGTAAACCCGGACAAATCAAGTAAAAAGTCAGTCAGAACACCGTAGTAGACATCGGCACAAAAAAGTAGAGTAGATCGATCCACGACCTTATCATGACTCATGATAACGGGCTTAGTCTGTGTGTTTGTATGAGTGTCCGTGTGTCACGAAATTCGTTCATCCGGTTCCGAAGGATCAGTAGGGCGGCTATTATACTCCAATCATATCTCCAAGTAGTTTAGCGATCCTCAGCGGGTCCGTCGCTGTGATAAGGGTGCGCCGGCGCTCAATGCGGGGGAGACGAGGTGATAAGGGTGTACCGGCGTCCGAAGTAGGGGAGACAGGTCCACCTCTGTGTTAAGGGTGTGCGTGCGCCCAAAATGGGGGAAACGGGTCCTACGCTGTGATAAGGGTGCACTGGGATCCAAAGTGGGAGGAGACGGGTCCGTCGCTGTGATAAGGTTGCGCCGGTGTTCAGAGGTGAGACGGGTTCAATCCTACGCAAGGGTTACGCCGGTATCCATTGTGGCTTTCTCTCCTACATGCTTCCCTTCCTCCTCTACACCTACTTGCTCATCATTCCCTTCCTCACTCTCTGCCCTTTCCATTCGTGTCTGAATGAACCACCTCCTTCTTTCTGTTTACATAACAGTAGACCCTCATCACTTAATTACCACAACAGCCAGCTGAACATAAATCATTCCAAATGACCATTTGCACTGAACCGGTCACATCGAAATGTTCACAGCCCCTAGGGCCCACCAAAAAGCAACACTTTGCGGAGATAGGAGAAAGATACCCCCGACGAACAATTTACAGGAGTTCGCAGTTTTCGTTCGCTCACATGAGAGGATTTAGTTTCGTAAGGCCCAAAAGGTTTTCAGGGTTTTGTTTGCATATACTGTAACGTATGCAGACGAAGCGAGCATCAATAAAAGTCTGGAAGTCCGGCGTTAGCCAGGACGGCCAAACTGGCAAAACCATAAACCATCAAGACAAGAAGTAACTGTAGCAATCAATAACACGATGACATCGCTCTCCGTAATGGATGACTAAAAGACATGGCGGCATTGCTAGCCTCGAAATAAATCGCCGTGGGAAAACTCGTGTGCATACAGGGCATCTTCACTCGGGCGGAATGTTCAAAACTGAGCCAGCTAACGAGGCACACTTCTCTGAACCACTTCATGTAACTAGAATATCGAATATTCGAATGATTTCATTCGAATGACGGGGACTTCGAATATTCGAATAATCGAATATATTCGAAAATTGATTCCTTCGAATATTCGAATTTCGAATATATTCGAAAAAGAGAAATTTCGAATATTCGAATTTTCGAATGATTCGATTCGAATGATTTCATTCGAATGACCGAATAATCATTCGATTCGGTTGCAAGTATAGTGCATACTCACAAATTTTGTGCACCGGTGCCGATCTTAGCAGGCATATGCGCCTGTATCGGCGCCATTGGTGAAACTGCTCACGACGTCCTGTAGTCCTGGAGCGGTTTCACTTCAAACTGCGAAGGGAGCACAGAATAATCCAATCGTGGATTTCTCGTGCGCCATGTTGAGCCATTGATGTGTCATTGATGAGCAGCCACTCCTGTGTCATTGCGGAATGGTGTTGGCCCGGGTTCTCAACTGTCGCAGAGGTCGGTTTCATCATAGGTACTATTGCCTGCTTAGGTCGGCACTGATGCCCAAAGGTTTCTGAATACAAGGCAGCTGTTCGTGCAATGCACCTGTGCTCGCGTTTGCGATTCGCAGGTGGGTGATGATTCTCTGCGTTCGTTCAACAGTTGAGATGCGCTAACAGTCATCTGTCATTGGTTCAATTTATGGATGTTGCTGTTTTACATCTGTCATTGGTTCAATTTATGGATGTTGCTGTTTTGAACTTATGTACGTATATCGTAGAGGTCTTCGAATGCGCGAAAGGCAAAAGACCATATTGACGCGGGACCGGGATGGGACCATCGACGGTGTCCACGATAGTGGCTTCAAACTTTAGTATCATGCAATGTGAGACTAAGCTTGTGAATATATCATGTTCAGGATTACTCTTGCAAGAGATCCACAGTCCAGATGCAAACCACTTCCGGTTTTCACTAGAGCGAGTGAGTTGTTCTCTCAAAGATGTTCCATTGGGAAAGAGAGCTATCAAGGAAACGCGAAATGCGGAAGGTAGAGAAAAATGAATTTACGTCGAAATTAGATATGCGCATTCGTGGAAGAGTGGTAATTGGTCGGGAGAGCCATCTTCTCCACTATAGTCTTTGGCTTAATTATCACGTTAATTATCACGTTTCAACGTATCACACATCTATTAGGAATAAGGCATAGCTCTAGTATTCACATCTCATGTCCCAATATGCGGAACACTGACATGCGTACAAGCAGTGGGACCGAAAAAGTTAATGATGCAGATTTGCATGAAATTACCTTCATCCGCAAAGCGCGGCGAACCTGCCTTCCATGTGTTTGACAGTGATTCTCTTTAAGATCAGCTGGCCTAAAGGACGAAAAAATCCCCGAGCAGAGAATGAGGTTGTGTCTAAAGTTCCTTGGATGACAGAGCCAAGTCCTACATCTTGAAAGTCACAGAACTCAGTGGTATCCGTTCGCATGCCACCGCGGTTGCTACTGTTTTGATGCGGATCCCGAGTATGATTCGCCTCGCATGTCGTGGAGTAGTGTTGCGCGCTGGCAGCGGCACCTTTCATCAATTCTCTCCTAGCTTTTCTCCGATGAAAACCTTAGTTCTGAAGCTATAGCTTTCGAAATCCTCTTGCTTCATCCTGGAAAATTGTTCTCAGCCTAGTAGGAGGTTAACAACTTAAACGTCATGGTCGGCGTACAATCCATACAATCGAAGCGATTTTGATAAGTGCACCCAATGTCTTTCTTACACAAACATCCATCGTTCGACACCGTCATCAGCTTGAACCAGGGAGCAGTTAATCCATTGCAATCTTCGAAACTTAGATTCTTGCGCTGATCCTCACTCAGACTCTGGTAAAAACCGACTTAACACAACCTGACTGCCTTGGGTGCACCAAATTGATAGACAATTCATTTGCTGATCTTACTTCCTCCTGTGGCACAGTGCCGCTCTGATTTTTCATTTCCCAGTTGGTGGAAAATATCCCATGTTTCAACCGAACCAGTTCCTGTATTCATTTATTTATTTGTTCATGCACGAAAGGTGCTTCCAAACAAAAAAAGGGCTGGAATACAAATGGAATTCCCTCACACGCATTGACCCTGGTAATACGAGAAAGATCTGCCCTCATCCATGACAGGCCAACAGGCATATTATCGTTTTCATTTCGCAACATAAAGTATAGATCTTAGGAGACGGTATTATGAAACACAAAAGGGAGCTACTCAATCTTTTGAAAGTGAAAGCAGAGAAGAGACACTGTCGCATAACGATGACATGGTGAGAAATTAGCAACAAAACCAGCCACACTTTTGGGTCACCGTGAAAAATGTAAGAAAATGATCATAGTGACAAGGTGAGACTCTGTCTTCAAGCTCACTTACGATGTCACCAAAACTCGGATATTCTCTTCATTTAGTGTTTGCTTAGCCCTTCGTGTGATTTCTTCAGATCACCGGAGATTGTTCCTTGGCAGCGTCTTCAATGTCACTGGCTACTACTTCATGAATGGATACGCATTCGCAGACTATTGTTTGTGTGATGACGGAGCATGCTGCGGAATCACGGCTCTGAAAGAGGCAACGAGCAACAGTCAGTATTTATATAAATATGATTTTGATGGATGGAGCCCTACCGAAGTTGATCAACCATTTTTTGTAAAATCCTATTGGATGAAATAGTGAACGTATGTAATGTTACTCCTCATCGATACCATGTTGATCAAAGCAGATTGTTGATTTCATTGAAGAGGACCCAATTTTGTCTTTGCTTCCTGCTCTTCCATCTATCATGCTGGAATGAAGCTTTCGCTCGCTTGTTCAACATGTGTTTACTTACACTGACTTCATAAACTTTCTAGTGAGGCAACTACATATAATAAGAATAGGAAGAGTAAATGATTAATAATAATGATGAGCTTGCAGAAAGCGTATAGCCGAACTTGCTCTCGATGAGACCGGCGCAACCAAGTACCCAGCACGTAATTGTATCTTAGGAGAACTTCCGTGTTCTTTATTTCAGAATCCCAGCACAGTAAAATTAACTTACACACGTGCTACCAATTCATCTTGAATGCCAGAGATTGTGAAAATTTTGCTGCAAATTCTGCTAGTATCGTTCTGTAGTATTTGATTTCCATGTAATGTTCTCCAGAAAGGAGCAAGGGATACAAGCATCAGCTATATAGTAATTGTTGATATTTCTATCCATACGCTGTCCAGTTTTGGCCCCGTGGAGCACTTTTTCATCTCTCGCGCATTGGTAGGTTTCATAGCAGGTTGGCTAACTATTTGGTGAATGTGATGATGAGGTATCCAAGGGTGAAAGCACGTGACCGAACACGGATGCACGAACAATAATCGAGTAGTTTCGTGTTGTCCCAAACAGAAGCGGAATTTATGTAAAAGTTCGGCATCCTATAAGGAATAAGTTATCAGAGGATGGATGAGAGGTATTCAGTCCCATGTACTTTCTGTTCCGAAAGGAAGCAATTTCATGTATTGCGTGTAGCCGCTTGTTGCTATTATTTGTTTCAAAAAAATCGCGAGCTGTCAGGAAAAGCGCTCGAGATGCTCAAATACTCATCGTATTCTCCAGAAAAAAATGCAATATTTCTGACGCTTTTCCCAGCTCCCAAATTATCTATCCCATAGAAAAAATTTGTCAAAGTTAACGATCTGAGATTGAAAATTCCCTTGCTCTTCGCCTCTTAGTTTTTCTACGTAGGACCTAAGCGACGTGTTCATACAATGAGCAATGATCCCTGCTAATAAAAAGAAATATTAGGTCGTCAAGTATGGAATGGCTGATTTTATAAGCAGTCTGTTTGACCGTCCCTATTTTTGAAGCTTTACTAAATCACTTCCTATCTTTCTTTCCATTATAAAGGCACATCCCCCATTTCTCAAAATCACTTCCTTCATTTTTGATCAGCGTTTGAATTTTTGTTTGAAAGTATTTTTTGTGGAACTACTTAAAAACCAAAAACCGTGTCATTTTGAACATGGGTTCCATCATCGAGCCATCAGAGGTGAGAGAGCTGGAAACAGCAGCGAAGTGCTTAGGGGACATCTGCCTAGTAAACGCATGGACATCGTTCGTTTGGGGAAGTTCCGTTCTGGTGCCATGAAGCTGCAAAGTGAGTCTCACGGTGAACCTGCATAACGATGAGCTGGCAGATGTAGTGCAAGCGGATAGGAGTTAAACTAGGCCTGCGTAAGCACCAAGCTGTGACCTTCGTAATCCAAAGATGTTTAAGTATTCAAGGCAATGCGATAATTGAAAGTTGGTCGGTAAACGAGTTTTCCCCACTTTGCCCCTCCCCCCCCCCTCTCCCC
>JARK01000044.1:82722-135797 GCA_000688135.1 Ancylostoma ceylanicum
GCATTCAAACTTGACCGCCAGCATTCGAGTCCTTCGTGCCCAAGACGTGTACACGTTGGTAGTGAAGTGCCATTTCCAAATTACCAAGCGCCAACTGCTGTCCCAGGTTCATGTACGGATAGTGCCTCTACGCCCACTACTACGATCTCAGGGTACATTAACAGTGGTACGTATCTGTACACAAACAAGCCCAACCCAAATCTGCCACTGAAGAGTATACCAACCTTCAAGTAAGCCACATTCAAGTGTTGTTTTTGTTTATGTGAGATCATTTCGGAAGTGCGGTTATCATGGGCTTCTAGACTTCATTTTTATTTGTGTGGAAACAATGTGGAAATACAGGCAACACGCGACCACCACACACTTCTCTTTACCACGGCATAACTTCCTTAGTCGACACATAGAGCCACATCACCAACATAGTGAAACAGGGGCACAAGAAGTCGGGTTGAGCACGTCATAGGATACCGATTTCGGGCGCTTTAGCAGATTCGGAGACCTTCATTTGCAACATCCACTCAAAAATTCACACACCTCGTGTTTGAATTTTTGCTGAGTTCCGAGGTTTTCAGAGACTTAGAAACCATATTAAACAATCAAAGAGCGTGAAACACATGAGAGATCCGCGAAACCGGGATGCTCTTTCAGTGCGCTTATCACACCCCACTGACACTTGTGAGTCCCGCGACGCGTAGAACAGATGGGCTCCTGCAAGTGGATGTGTCTGAATGAGCTAGTGCACACTCACCAATTTTGCGCACCGATGCCGACCTAAACAGGCACATGCGCCAATATCGGCTCCATTGGTGAAACTGCTCACGACGTCCTGTGGCCTGCAGCGGCTTCACTTCGAACTGCGAAGGGAGCACAGCATCCAATCGGGGGGTTTTCGTGCGCCGTGTTGTCACTGATGGTTCGCCATTCTTGTATCATTGTGAAGAGGTGTCAACCTGAGTTCTTCACTGTCGCCGAGGTCAGTTTCATCATAGGCACCGGTCTCCGCCTAGGCCCACGAATTTCCTATTGATTTTACTCGGTAGCCCTATTTTTGCAAGGTTACGATAGGGTTAGCGTAAGTACCGTGAACTTACAAAGATGAGAATTCCGTGCAGAATCAATGTGATATTCGTCATCAGTATATTAAATAACCCCCGTAGATAAAAATTCAGGAGACAGTCGAGATGCGCTGACAGTGTCAATCATTGCTTAAATTTGGAGGGGAAAATCTCAGCAGTTGTTGTTTTTGTATTTATACATATCGTATCGTTATATTGTATTTGAATGCGCAAGAGACAGAAGACCGTCTTGACCCGAGACCGAGATGGGACCATCGACGGTGTGCGCGGCTATCACTTTAAACTCAAGTTCTAGTTCTTTTTCTTACAAGTTCCCAGAAGAACCCTAATTATTTAACCTATTCACCCGTGTATGGATTAGGGAACTAAACTGACAAATAGGGCTACATTCTCTTAAATTTTTTTCTTCTTCGAATAACATATCTTACACCACAGATAATATTTAGTGTTATTCAAAGAGAAACTAACCAGCTTGTAATTATATCAAGTTCAGGATTACTCTTGCAAGAAATCCACAGACCAACTGCAAACCACTTCCTGTTTTCACTAGAGCGAGTAAGTTGTTCTCTGAAAAGATGTTCGATAGGTATGAGGGAAACACGAAATGCGGGAGGTAGAGAACGAATTTACTTCAAAATGAGATGTGTGCATCCATGGAAGAGTGGTAATTGGTCGTGGACGCCATCTCAAGCATTTTTACAGGACCGTCCGCACACCTACGTATCTTTATGTGAGCGGACCACCTGCACACCCGTCCTTATCGGACCGCTCGAGCTTCCTGAAATGTGGGTGGGGCATCGAACCAGTGATGGTGACCAATATCATCTTTCGGCCTATGGCAGAGTTCACAGCGACGCTGTCGCTGCGACTGCTCACCACCAAAATTTTTCCCGCAACTGTTCCAACACTAACACGATATCCAACGCAGATTGTGTGTTGAGATATGAGAACTTCTAACACGTTGTTCTCATCATTTTCATTCATTTTCTTCACAGCGTCGTGGTGTCGCTGCGGAGAATGCCACGGGCGTTCGAAGATTGTGGTGGTGTTTCATTCTTCTCGTATGGGGTACACTAATTCCGCTCTCACTTCACAAGCGATTCCAGTTTGGCAATTTCCAATGTGCTGGACGTGACTCTTTGCGGTTCTCCACTTAGGGATCGATTTGACCATTGGTCATTTCCCTAGCTCTGATGACTATGGAATACAAGGCTAAACTAATTTCAAACGTCTCGACTCGGTCATGTGTCAGACTGGCAAGTTCCAGGAAGTTGTAAGAATTCATTAAAAGCTGACTACGATTTCTGAACTTCATAAGAAAGTGTCCGATTCAACATGTTCTGTTTAAAGTGTGCAGAAAATGAACCCCTCTTACATAGAGGTTAAGTGCATGAGATACACAGAGGATCAGTGATGCGAGCGCATCCTTCATATAGTTTCCCTTCATAACTCAATCTTTCTATTGATCGAAGCTTTCTAGTGACAAACCAAAAAAAAACTAAACCGAACAACAGTATACAAATCTCGGTGTTCCTCTGGAAGAAAAGAATCCTGGTCCTGGCCGATTAATAATTTATACGGTTCCGTTCGATAAAATAAATCTGAATCATGAAAACGAGGTCAATGAATTGCGTTGTTATAGCGAGCTTCTTTAGTGGATAGCACTGAATAACCGCTAGCTGGAGCCCTGCAGAATGCGCGCTACTCGTCAGGTATTGGATACGCGGCTGGCCCGCTAGAGAGGCCTGAGATGTTCACCACTGTAGCCTTTGGCTCATTTATCACATAGCAAACATCTATTAGACATAAGGCATAGCTCTAGAATTCTCAACGGAGGTCCGAATATGGGAGCACTGAGGAACTGTTCTTGAATATGGCATAATACTTCCGGAAGGGCGTGCATACAAGCAGTGGGACCTGTTCGCGATTACGATTACTATCGTTTTGATACGTATCTTAAGTATAATTTACCTCGCATATCGTGGAGTTCTTCACGTTAAAGGGATGCCTAGCAAATTCACAGCGTCATCCGCGTACTGAAAGCGTTCCTCTAGAGACTACTACTTGCTGCGCATTGCACTTCCACCACCACCCCCGTCCCCCATTAATATAGAGTGAGCCAAAAGTCTTTGGCTGATTTCCAAGGACTGCGAGAACTCTACGTAGTGAGAAAGGATTGCCAAACTGCAGCAGCTGTTCAGTGAAGGAACGGTCAACAATGAATGCCAATGAGATCCAGAAGTTTGTTGGTGTGGTAGAAGTAAAATGCACTACAGCAGAGTTGCGCGCGTGCAACGGCACCTCGTCATCAGTTCTCTCCCAGCTTTTCTTCAATGGACTCCCCAGAACTGAAATCTAGGCATGAATACCAGTAAATCCTTGGCTTTAATACACCCCATATATCAGCCTGGAAAATTGATTTTAGCCCAGTAGGAGGTTAACAGCCTAAATAGTAGGGTCGTCCCAGGGTCCATACATTCGAAACTATTTCGATAAGTGCACGTAATATCCCTCCTATAAAACCACCTATCGTTCGGCACAGTCGTCAACTTCAACCAGAAGAAGCGGTTAATCCTTTGCAATCTTCGAAACATGGTTATTTGCGCTGAATCCCACTCAGGCTCTGGTAAACACCCAAGGATTTTAAGCCTGTTGAGGGCATGACTTCAATATAACTTGACTGTCTTGGGTCCATCGGGATTGATAGGCGATTCATTTGCTGATCTTGTACCCCCCTGTGGCTCAGTGCCACTCTGATTTTTCATCTCTTGGTTGATGAAAAATACCCCTTGTTCCGATCGGGCAGCAACGAAGCGGTTCCTGTATTTATTTATTCATTTATTCATGCGCTTCAAGGTGCACCGCACAAAAAAAAACACTGGAATATTTGTAGGTGGAATTCCTTCATCCGCATTGACCCTGGTTATATGAGTAAGATCTGCCGTTTTCCGTGACAGATGAACAGATATATAATCGTTTTTATTTCGCAACGTAAAAGGTAGATCTCATGAGACGGTACTATGGAACACAAATAGGAGCTACTTAATAAGTCTTTTGAAAATGGAAGCTAGAGAAATGACACTGTTGTTCAAGAAAGACATGGTCATAAATTGGCATGAAAACCGGCCAGAAGCTTATGAGTCACCCTGTATTTCCGTTACGTGAAAAATGTAAACCAAAGATCATGGTGACAAGGTGAGACTCTGTCTTCAAGCTTACTTACGATATCGCCGAAACCCAGGTGTTATCTTCATTTATTATTTGCTTACCTTTCATGTGATTTTTTCAGACCACCGAAGATTGTACTTTGGTAGCGCGTTCAATGTCACTGGCTACTACTTCATGAATGGATACGCATTCGCTGACTATTGTTCGTGTGATGACGGGGCATGCTGCGGAAGCACGGCTTTGTTAGAGGCAACGAGCCAGAAGATGTATCTATACCAAGATAATTTAGGTGGAGTGGGCCCCACTGAAGTTGATCAACCATTTTTCGTAAAATCCTATTGGAAGAAACCGTGAAGGTATGGTAAATTCACCCCCATCGATACTATGTTCATCAAAGCAGATTGTTGATTTCATTGAAGAGGACTCAACATTGTCTTTTCTTCCTGCTATTCCATCTATCATGCTAGAATGAAGCTTTCGCTCCGTTGTTCAACATGTGTTTCCTTACACAGTTCATGAGTTTCCTAATGAGTAATTATAAAAAGTACAGAAAGAGTAAACGATCAGTAATAATGATAAGCTTGAAGAGAGCATATAGCCGAACTCGCCCTCGATGAGGTCGAAGCAATCAAGTACCCAGCGCGTGATTGTACCTCAAAAGAACTTTCGTAGTCAGAATTAAATATTTTAATGAATTAAATATATTGATGAATAAATTCAGAATCTCTTCAGTGTGAAATAAGCAGAATAAGCACACAGATTACGTGCTACCAATTGATCTCAAATTCCATTCTGCTAATACCATCCCTATGTATCGTTGATCCTAGTGTAACGCTGTTCAGGCAAAAGCATACAAGCATCGAGTACACAGTGATTGTCGACATTTCGATCCGTAGACTGTGGTCGTACATATGCGTAGAACTACTGCAGGGCATCCAGAGGACTTAATCAGAGGATCCGGTCTGTTACAGATCGCAAGTCCCGATTCCCCCCTCCGAATATCCCGAAATGGGCATTTTTGAGCAAAATATATCACTCCCTCCATCGCTTGGAAATTTCGAACTCATTTTTTTACTCCCCGATTGCTTACCAGTACGCTGCTTTGCCTCTGCTCCGTCCGTGCTCACAACTGAGGGACCAATTGAGGCATCGACTAATGTTTATATCGCAGTGCATTCGCTAGTGGAGGGAGTGTTGCAGACAGCAATCTACCCCAATCAGGAAGAAACGTACGTTGAATACATAATTATTGTAACCCTATGGAGGTTCTAGCCCATTTTTCACTAGGATACCACCGATTGGTTTATCGAGCTCTATGATTTCCCACTGTTTCGCCCGGGGAGCGCTGAAGATATGCTTCTTGGTGTTGATCAACTGGCAATCGATCTTTCCCGCGCCCCAAAAAGATTTCGGTGCTCTACTGCAACCAAAAGCAACCGCGAAAACGCGTCCAATCAGCTGAGAATCGAGTCCGCCTGAACCTAGGTAATCATCTTGTAAGTAGGGAAAAGGACGCTTCCAGTGCAGCTTGTTCGACGAAAGTATTCTCGGAGTCCAGGGTTTTTCAAAACTACCGAAATGTTCGAGACGAAATTTTCCGTGGGTGCTGCCTTTAAAGAACTATTTCTTTGGTAACGAAAGCTCAAACGGACCAGAGGATGTAATGTTAGAAAAATAGCGAGGCCGAAATATCCAAACAGTTCTCCTAGCCAGCACTGGAATTTCCTTTTGAAAGAGTGATGGAATATCAGAAACGTGGCAACCAACCTTGTCCTTAAAGAAGTAACATTCTGCCACTATGTGCCTTTGAAAGGACTTTCCATCATTTTTCACGATGAATAAATTCCTGAAAAATTTCAGACAGGACTTTCTTGCCGATCCAAAACATGAGATATGTTGATGCTTCCGTTGTTCTGGGGCATTTGCTCCATCTACGTGAGAGGAAACGAAGTCCAGAAAGCAGTCGGCACAGCATACAAACTTGACAGCCAGCTTTTGAGCCCTTCGTGCCCAAGATGTGTGAAAGTTGGGATCCACGTGGCATTCCCAAAATACCAAGCGCCAACTATCGTCAGTAGTTCATGTGTGAATAGCACTTCAACGCCCACGACTACGATCTCAATGTACAGAAAGAAAGGTTACTCTCACTTCTACACAAGCAATCCTAATCCAGTGCTACCAGTTGGAAGCGAAGTGTTCCGCAGGTGCTTCATTTTACTGTTATTCTTATTTGTATGCATTAAAATCTCGGTTGGAGGTGTAACTCATCATAAAATTACATTCTTATATCTTTCCAATCAGACATGAATACCTTTCGATTATGAATCAGGTAAGTGCAAAAGTTCCAGGGCAGCTGCACGTAATTTTTTAACACGCCATCAATAGGCTGCGAGTCGACATTTCCGTACAGATCAAAGTGGCATACTATGTGTATTGTTGGCAATATGGCACAAAATTGATTTTTCAAAAGATTGAGATTTGACGGGTTTATATTCGAGAGGCACATGTCGTTTTCAAGTAGAGTCCGTTTATTAAAAGTTTTATAGTTGATGTACACTGGCCGAGTTAAAGGTAACGTCAATCACGATTGCCACTCCCACAGACTGGCGCGCCGCAGCATTCACGCGGCGCTGTCGGCCGCTGTGGCTGTTGGTTGTTGCAGCCCGCGCCGCGTACATGTTGCGGAGGTCCAGTCCGCAGATGGTGCTATCGTGATTGACGTTCTCTGTAAAGTTTCGAAGCCCAAATGGTCAGTTTTTTTACCGTCTTCAACATTGTGTTATGCGCTATCACGCAGCAACAGCGGGCCAAGATACATCTGCCCATCTCGTTGGTGGTCCTCGAAATCGTGTCATTTCTCTTGGGATCCATTCCAAAGTCCTTCTCGTCCATGTATTATCTTCCTTTCTTCCCACCTTCTCAGCATGCGCAACAAATGTGACACTCCGAACCGCACATTCCTTACTTCAAGCCATTATCACAGAGTTTCCCAACTCAATTGTTTGACTATGTGACAGCAATCTTCCCCCATTGCTCACAATCTGGAGACGGGCAATGAATTCCACCGTAGTGTAAGCTTTTGCATTTTTATCGTAACCGCATAAATCCGGAAGAGTTTGAATTTTTTCTAGATGCATTTAAATGTGCAAGATACTTGTAAAAGCCTCGGTTGAACCAAAGATCAAATAATCGGCGGTGTACGCGGCAGTAAATTTAAGAATCAGTGCAATAGAAGACTTAGCAACTCGTAATAAAATCATATTTAGAATAACGGTGGCGAGACATCCACAATCATACTGTAAACCACTTCCGATTTTCAACAGAGCCAGTAAGTTGTCCTCGAGAATGATATTAGAAAGTCGGCTAGTGAAGGTGAAAACGAAATGCGGTAGAGCTTAGGTGTGCACATGAGCGATAGTATTCAACAATAAGTTCCGATTATACAATGACGGCAAGGCAATTCTAATGGAATCACATGTATCGTTGTGATCAGCAGCCCCGGGAGATCCTTCAAAAATCACAAAAACGATTCTGAGCTCAACAGCGCCTTTCAACGCATAAGAAACGAAAGCGTAAATGCCTTTATCACATCTGCGATCGGTTTTCGGAACGTTTTCCGTTAAACGTGTTGTAATCAGAAACTTCTCCACTGCTTATTGTTTGCCTTAGAGTGATTTTTCTTCCAGATCATAGAAGGCTGTATTTTGGCAGCGTCTTCAATGCTACTGGCTACTATTTTATGGATGGATACGTGTTCGCGGATTTTTGTGCGTGCGATGACGGGACATGCTGCGGAAGCACGGCTTTAATAGAAGCAGAGAGCGATGGTCAATATTCATATAAATTAAGTTTAGATGGTTGGAGCCCTACCGAAGTCGATCAGCCATTTTTTGTGAAATCTCTCAGTATCAAATAGTGAGCGTACGGTAGAGTTGCCATCGGGCTCGATTTTGTCATTGCTTCCTGTTATTTCACCTGTCATACTAGAATGAAGCTTTCGCTCGCTTATTCAATATGTGTTCATTTAGATAGAGTTCATGAGCTTGTTAATGAGGTAACGATGAAGATACAGAGAAAGTGAATAATCAGGAACCACATGTGATCCTGATAGGTATGAAGAGGGCATATAGTCACAATGAGACCGGATTAAAGGCAGCACCCACGATAATCTTCATCTGCAAGCTTTTGCGAGTTTTCGGATCTCAAGCAAGTCCCAACCATTCTGCGACGAAAATGGTACCGGAAGCCAGGCCTTTCGCGAGATATTACAAGTAGAACTCCAGTGTAAAAGTTCGGACCAGTCTGCTGGTACGAGATGTCCTGTTTTGCAAACGTAGCATTGGGGCGACACTTGACACGAATCAGCTGTTTTTGCCTGCCTTCACTCAGTTTTTTTTTCCAATGAAAAATTCTTTTCCATGCTCTTTTCTACACAGTTTATCTACTCTTTTTGTTATAATTGTCTGGAACCTCAGTGCTCCACTTTTTAAGAGTTATTCACCCTTTTCCGACTCGCATCATTCAATTGTTCTCTCTTATTGTAAATAAGCCATATTTTCTTCTTGTCCATTACCCTACCTTTTTCGTTTTTGCTCCACAGATGCATCCGTACAACCTTCACTCTTCCCTCTTCCTATTTCCGTTTTCTTCTTCTCGAGAAAGCTGCAGATCCGGGAAAATACCCAAATTCGTCAAGGAAGCACGTGACGACGGAGGCAGCCTTATCGACTTTTTTGTCAGACCCGTTTCACTCAACTTCAACTCGGTCTTCTTTCTAGAAGATTCAACAGCACTGACCGATACACCCGTGCTCCCCGGAGTGAAAAACTTGAGATTGCTCCAAAATCCCGATGACAAAAATTTTCGGGTGTGCTGCTTTTAACGAAGTACCCAGCAGGTAATACATAGTACTTTGAAAGAATTTCGGTGTAATTTATGTTAGAGTTTCAGCACAGTAAAAGAAACTCACACGTTACGTGCCACTAATTTAAAGGTTTCATAACGGGTTGGCCATCTTACTCTAATAATCGTGATAATTTTGATCATGAGGCATTTGTATCTAGGGATGAAGGCACGTGACCAAACATGGCTGTAGGAACAGCAATCGAGTAACTTTATGTTGTTTCAAACGGGAACGGAGTTTATACAAAAACTTCGGAACTCTGCAGAATCAGTCCTCAGAAGATGGGCGAGAGGTATCCAATTCCGGATAACTGGCGACTTTGTCACAGCCAGATAAAAAACGAATTCGAAGACAACGTGACCTTCGCGCAGGGCCTTTTGTTTTGTGCTGCATGAAGACCTTTAGAGGCAGCATACTTTGAAACATTTACCTATGAGTTGAAGTGGCACCATGCACTGGCTCGGTCAGTTGCCTGAGCGCGCATGACATTGGCGTGGAGGCCTGCGAAGGTCAGGAGACGCACACTCAACCGCGCTAAAAACCACACTCCAATATCGTTCATTTTTCTGTTCCGCGCGTTTCCGCCACTGGATATGAGTCGTTCGTCAAGTCCCCGAGATCAAGCAAAATCACGAATACAAAGATCTCGACGGCTCCTGCTCTTCGGAAAACTAGTATGGAGACAACTTTGAAGTGTGTTTGCTATAAGCAATATGCTCCACGAAAACGCACAAATCACCTGACTCTAGCGAAACGAATTACAACCGAGACACAGAACGATTTTATGAAAAGATATGCATCTGTGCTGTGTATCCGCTTCACTCTACTTATTTTATCAGAGGAATCCGTCAGCTCATGGATTCAACTCAGGCATCTCAATTTTTACATCCTTAATCTGCGGATCCAGTCCAGCCTCCTTCTTGCATATCCATCCAGTGTAGGCGGGGAATCCATAGCCATATCCGTAAGGAGGTGGTACTGGTACTGGTACTGGTACCGGTATTGGTATTGGTGGTGGCATTACTGGTCCATATGGATATGGATATACATATTCAGGAGGGAGCTAGAAAAATGTCCTCTTTAGAAACATTAACGCAATCAATTGAATGAAAACTCACGAAGTAACTCTCCGTTCTTTGGACCAGCATGGTTACTGAAAAGATGGAGACGAGAACGGATCTGAAAAGAGTAGCAACTAATTTCAAGAGAAGGAAATGAACACAAGAAGAAAAATCAATAACCACGAACAATTTGGCACTGACCATGGTTCCCGAGTGGATTCATGCGGATGAATACACTTTATATACGCTTCAGCAGTAACAGTGCGCAGCCCACTGTGGTGAAATGCAGCGCTCTATAATGTTTATAAAGAACAATACAAGTCTATTTGAATTTCTGAGTAAATAGATAACACTAAGAAAAAACGGCAAAATTTTTGCAGACATGATCCGTTGTTTCATCGACAGAAGGGGTCACCGAGTGACGTTTCAAACTAGTTTATTATTGTCACTAAAATGAGCCTAATAGAAGAAATCAATTTTTCATATGGCGTTCAATTAACCTTAATATTAGGAGAAGATGAAAGCTACTTAAGCTGAGATCATGAAGTGGATGATTAGTAGGGGCAAGACTTTTGCGACGAACGCGATTCTGTACATGTTCAGATCAAGAACCACATCTTAGTTGTAATACGAACAAATTCATTTAACCAATGTCCAGCAGCATTTGTGCTCCTGCCTCTGATATCTGGAGCTGAAGTATCCAGCACCAGGACCGGAACTGCAGACCTTCGACATTCGTCTGACAGAAAAAAGAAGTACATTAGAATCTCTTGATTTGTCAGATGATTTTTCTCTGGTGTATTCAAACACGCTCGGCAAAGTGGATTGTTTGAACAGTTGTAGTAGGATTTCTCTTTGCAAAGTGTTGTTGAAATGATTGAACAGGAAACAGCACGCATTGGTAGAATCCGTCAACCGAAATGTCCATGCTACCCTGAAATTTCTGCCCGCGGTGGATCCGCGCTTCATCCGAGAGTCGGTTGGCCACCGCGTATAGTGCGGAATTATTGAAGGCATGTGCGGAGTATACGTTCTAATCGTAATGATATCATGGCTACATAAGTTGGTATAAGGTAACTTTTGAGCCATGCTCAGGCTATTTTTCATCAGGTATACTATTGGTCATCGCACACGGTCACTATTCAGCATTTGTTCATATGGTGAGGTGTGGGAGGCGGACTTTTTGAACAGCAGTTCCGAGAAAGTAGGGCACTGATGAGACATTGCATACTTTTCCTGGCTGCTCCGCTAGTTGCAGTGGAGCCGCCAAGAGGTCATCAGCAGAACATGGGCTCCGCCCACTGTTCGCCGACCAGCAAGCCTTAAAGGCAGCACCAGCCGAAATCCTCGACTCGGAGCTGAGGTGTAGGTAGTAAAAGGTGTGGATGGTAGAGAGTGAGCTCATCACAAATGTAAGGAAGAACACAAGGAACGACGACATACCTGTAGAGAAACAAGAATCGCCGTCGCGGCCACGCCGGCCTTTCAACGGCCCGACGCGCCAGTTAACGCTATTGCGGTGGGTGGTCTGGCGCAGTGGATGCGTGCAATGCGTACCATTCACAGGGTTTCGTGGCGGGACGCACGCACACCCCTCGGCGGAGCACTCGTCCGCGCCTTCGTAACATGGTAAAGAACACCTTCATTTCTTACATTTCTCGCTTTTTTCACGCAATTTCATCCCTGTCTATGAGTTTACCGTCCCCAAAAACCCCTAAATTCGGGAAAATTTCCAACGCAAGGATTTCCGCGGGTGCTGCCTTTAAGATCTGGTCCGTATATACGTTCATCCGCATATGTAAAATGCTGCTATAACCCACTTTTTCCAATTATGGAAAAATGGGTTACAGCAACTTCGTCTCCCTTTTATTTCTCTTTATAATCCCTATTCTTCATACACAAAAGGCAGTACTGTACTGGTCGCACAGGGGAGAGGATACGGACGGACGCCCTCTCGAATGCTTGACTGGATACAGACGCCGTCTCGAATGCTTGACTGGAAATCCGCCGGCTAGCTGACCACTGGAGCGGGGGTCTTCCGCTGTAGTGGTCAGTTAGCGGTTGCTCCGGTCGTCACGTCACTGTCGTGACATCAAAGTGGCTCTGAAGACGGCGATTTGAGCCGAAATGTAAGCCAGAATAAACTGATTACCAACCTCATGCACAGCTCACGAAAATAATTAGCATAACCTCTTACTTCTTGAGAATGCTGACGATTTCATTGTTGCAAATTCCGTGGACTCATTGGGATCATTGCTCGTTTCGAAACACTCAACACCTTGAACTTAAAAACATTAGTGTGTGCCGCCCTCCAGACGAGTCTGTCAGAAGGAACGCCATCCCAGTAACATGTGGTTGTGGGGTGTAGGGCACCAGCGGCAGATAGGAGTGTCGACAGGGCGGCCACACCACTAGGCTGTCATCTTCTATGCAGTCCCCTACCACTTTCCCTTGCATATAGTATACTTGACTGATAAATTATAAGGTTGTTGCGAAAGTTTCCCACCATTTTCAGCCTTCTTTTCCATATGTTCGCCACTATTATAGACAAGACCCATTGCCCTAACAGTAGGGCTTGTTGGCAGCTGCGCCGAACCAGTGGTTCTTTCGCAATCTACCAAACATTGAGCATGTCTCCTCAGGAGGTAGTTTTCGTTTTGTCGGTGGAATGCAAGTTTACCGGTGTCCGATCCACCCACATTCCTCATGTTAATTACATAAGGAGGCCACTTTTCGTTTCTAGTAACTAAGTTGCGGAATTAAACGAGAGCACGTCAGAAGCTAAAAAATTGTGACGCGCTCCCTTCACACTTGAAGCTGATAGCGGCTCAGATCATAATGAATACATGCGCCATATTCACTTGTCTCTCCGAAGCAGTGTAGAGGAAAAGCTATTGTACCGTGATAGCTCTGGGGTCCCTCCACCTGTATCATGCCACGGATCCTCTCCAATCAGCTCCAAGAGGCGCCCGTCCTCTGCTTCACCCTACCTTCCAGATCATGGTTTGTCTCAAGTCCTAGCCGCAGACTTTGAACTTGCGGATCTAAATCTTCACTACATACTAAGAGGAAGAATAGAGATCTATCGTGTGACATATATTTGGTGCAGCATCGCTTGCATTGCTATGTTTCCTGAGCTCTCAAAGGAAAAACAGCAGAACATGTTTGTAATCAACGACGATTTTTTCTGTCATAATCGCAACGGAATGGTAGGACAAATTGGATATGGGTAGGCTATTGACCAATCTATATACAGTGGGCGTCAATCGCAGTGACCCGTCTGCAGCCTCGAACAGAACGCGGCGCCACCGCGCCGCTCGGGCGAGAACCCTCTCCGGGACATCAAATTATGGGGTTTTCTTGATAGTCAGTTAGTTTTCTTGTTAGTTATCATCAAATATGATGAACAACTATCAAGAAAACCCAGATAAGCCACTGCGGCGACGATTCTAGCGTGAGCGGTGCGGTCGTGCCGCGTGCTTTGCGAGGCCGCAGACGGGTCACCGCCATTGACGCCCACTGTAAATGTTTTGAATAGAAAGTTCCAGAATAATCCTGGAAAATTAGGCAATGCACGAAAGTAAGTGGCCGGAAACTTTCGCGACAACTTAACGTAATATCACTGTCTCATACTCCCTTTACACCTCAGGCATGAGATCGCGCAACCCCATATTTATTTATTTATTCCATACACCATGAAGGTGTGCCATCTCAACAACAAAAAAAGTAGAATAATATGCATCAGAATAGAGACAGGCAGAAAGGACGACACAAACAAAAAAAACTAATCTGAACATTAAAATAATGCCAACACAACAATAAAACGTACTTGTGTAAAGGACGTGCATTAGTTTCCAAAAGGACTGGATAGTCCGGGAGAGCAAAAAGAGATGTCTGAACTGGAGATTTGCAAGGCATGCGGTTTCAGGAAAATACTGGCATGTTTTTTTGGCAGTGTAATTTCAGAACTTTCCTAGGTAGTCAGTGATTGTATTTTTGCGCTAGATCGATAAGCATAGCGAGAATGTTAGGTCCCATATCAGCCAGAAACGGTACAGATGCTACCCCTGAAGGTCGAAGACCGTTGAGATCATCCTGGACCGAGAACGCAACTGACGAGTCATTCAGGGGCGGTCACGAAGGCGACTCTTTGATCTGGTACGAACCCCCGGCGTAAACTCAGTGGGATACTCGCTGGATACTAATCCTGTATTAACCACGCCCTAGGGATAAAGCACTTCTTCACTGTAGACCATCATCGAACAATCGATGCTCTGTCCAACGACACCCTCTTCCACCACTGTGCTCTACGTCCTACAAACAAGCATGAAAGCAACGCAAACATTTATCCAATTCCATCAAAACAACAAAGTGAATTGCCACGATTTGGTTTCAGAGCTAACTCGTTGTATTGCAGTAGTGAAGACACGTAAACAATAATGGAGAAACACCATACCTAGCAATTGAAAGACGACTATTGCATTTGTTCAACCGGATTCACCGGATGAATAGTATTGAGCCAATTCTCATGCAATATTAATACATAACAGAAACACTTTAGAATAACATAATACTTAAACGCTCTGGTAGATGTTTAACTGCTTCTAACGAATCGTTGAACATTGCCTTTAACACAACAGTAATATTAGATCCTTAGCAGAACAAGTGGTCCCGCACGGATACACTTCCATGTGTCTATATTAATGCAACCCGTGTAGACACCGAAGCGATCGGGGAGTACCGCCGATGTAGCCGGCTGTATCTGTGTATGGCGGCAGGGTTTACCATGAGGGAAAAGATCAGAATTTGGAGAAGGGCAGGAAGATATGGCTCAACTCGTGCACATAGTTGATAAACGACGGAATGCCTTGTCGCTCGATGTTTCGGCCTGGAAGCAGTCCATACGTTGAGAAATAGTGGAATTCAAGGGCAATAAAAATAACGTACCAGGTGAAAGGCCGAAGAATTCGTAGGCGTATACGAGGAAGTCGTACACAATCTGGAAGGAGTCGTTTGTACACATATTTATTTATTTATTTATTCATACGCTCATGGCGTACCAAAAACACTAGAATATAGGTAGAGTTTCTTCATCCGCATTGACCCTGGCGATACATGTAAGATTTGTCCCATTTCGTGACGGGTAAACAAACCAACGGGTAAGCATATGTCTTGTTTAGGGGAAGGGGTTATTTCTGGAGGTGCCGAATTATAACCATTGAAATAAAAGGGAATTGACCAAAGGTGGCATGCTCATGGTTAGATATGGCCCAAAAATGAATCAGGCATACAAAAAGTAACCCATGTCCTTGCCACACCTACGTGAGCCGTAAAATTCCCTAAGACCATCAGTTTTTATAACCAAAACCTTTAATGAAAACTCATCCATGAATACAAGCAGTGCGCGGTCCGCAAACGTCAGCATTCCTTTTTAACCTTCCTGGGAATAGAAGCATCATTGAGATTACCCAGGGTAGACATTTTAACACCCCTCTCACATTTACCAATCTTTAGCGTGGGAGTCAAAGCATTTACCCTGGATAGGCGTAATGATGTTCCAAGGACCAGATGACATCACTGAGATTACCCAGGGTAAAAACGTTCCCGACCGTGTTAACAATGGGTAAGTGTCTGTGGTGTAGCAGGTTTGCCGTGGGCAACCTGAATGATGCATGCGCACGCAGGCTCTGGCCAAGGAGTGTTAGCACGTTCACCCTGGGTAACCTCGATGACGCAGGCGGCCCATGGAGTAAAGGGAATAGGGTCACGTATGTTTTTGTGACATGATTTAGCGATACGCAGAGCTCTTGTTTGGATCTTTCAATGAAAGCAACATAATTCATTACCTTCAGGGTAAATCGCACGAACATGATACCAAGTAACGTTTACCGGCTGCTTAACAGGGTCCGGATACATCACTGGATGGATGGGTAATCTCATAGGCGTGAGGCCACATGCATAATTTAGATTACCCAGGGTGAACGTGTCAACACCACACAAATTGACCCTTACTCAGCACTGGAGTACACGCGTTTACCCTGGGTAAACTCATTGGTGCAACCAGGCCATGGGTAGCAGATAGGTATAAACAACTTTACGCTTGGGTAAAGGTGTCGATGACTGCCCCGAAAAGGGTGAATTTAGGTATGTTAACACATTTACCGCGGGTAATCTCAGTGCTGTATCTGGCTCCTGGTTTAAATAACTTGGGGGAGGGTAGGATTCGTTATCGAATAACCAAGCAAGACTAGGGCATGCATGCATCACTGATATTACCTAGGGTAATCATGTTGACGCCTGCGTTAACGATGGTGAGATCGTGTGAGGTTGACACGTTGACCCTGGGTAAGATCAATGATGCATGCGGCCTCAGGTAAGCAGGCCAACTCTTCTTCTGAGATCAGGTAGTACATAGGGTAACTAATCACGTTAACCATCGCTGATCTATTAGATAAACATTTCATGAATTCCAGCCTTTGTTGCTTTGCCTCGTCATGACTGGGTAAACATTCCGCCGACAAAAGTCTTCAGTGAGCATAAGATTATAGGTAAATCCGAGTGCCTGGCTTACCCTGGGTAAGGGTAAACGGAGACAGATGAAACCCTTACATTGAATAGCGACCTTTACTGTGATTTTCATTGGACATCAACCCTTACCTTCTGGACTGTATGACTTTCAACTTGTGAAAAGCATGATGACAACACTCCATTAACAACCAGCGCTCCGTCGACGGTCATTGGCGAGTAGATGCCAGTGGATATCTGTCGTCCAACCTAAATTACTACTGTATAGTATGAGTAATACTATACTACCATTACAGCGAACTCCAAACGGTCGTAGACAAGGGGCGGGGCCGCGGCGCAGGCACTCTGGTTGTCTGCTGCAGTTGTCGAGCCTGATCTCCTGCGTCTCTGCCCAGCGGGCCCGCTGCCTCGGTGAAGCAGACAACCAGAGTGCCTGCGCCGCGGTAGCAGACGCGGCAAATCCTACCTTGACTATTTTTTCAACGGCAACTTGGCCTTTTTCGTCCACAGTCATGACGCAGTCGCCAACGGCGGCGTTGTCAGCGAATCTAGAAGCCCTCAGGGATTTCTCTACGCCGTCTGAGCTCGAGAGTGTCCTGAAATTCGGCGTGGATGAACAAAAACCACAAAATCACTGCTTTGCGTCCGCGCAATAGATGTTTATACTCACCTCTTCATCGCGTCACATTCGCCGAACGGCAACAGATGCAGGGGAGTCATCGCCAGTCTCTTCTTCGACTCAGTGATCAGAACAACGAACTGCGCTCGCGTCTCAGGCTCTCGGTGGTAGAACATCTCCACCCGTTCATACTTCAGCACTCCACCGGCGCTGGGCACCAGGACCTGGAAAAATCCTTATTCAGTGAGCACTGCCGGAAAAAAATAGCCGCGATCTCACATAGTCCCCAACAGCCACTTGGTCCATTCGCTTCTGTCCAGTTACAGTGGTCACCAGGGCATCGCCAGGGAAACAGTTCATTCTCTTGAGTCGATCGATGGCTTTATCGGTGGCTCTGGGATCAGCTGCTTGTTGTGCGACGGCTAAATATGGCAATTCTGGCAATTTCAGCCCCGATCACGTGGATTTTAGAGGAAAACTCACTCTGTGCTCCCTGACGGTGAGCGGTACGTGGCGCCGTTGGAGCTGCGCCAGCCCGAGCAGCAGCGCCAGAAGCGCCAGCTCGCGACTGAATCCGTGGAGCAGCTCCGCCAGTTCGAGCACCGGCGGCTTTGCCTTTCTTAGCAGCTGCTCCACTGCCAGACGTTGCTTTCTTCCCGGATGCAGCTCCTGCTCCAGTCGCCTTGGCTGCTCCGGAAGCTGGCTTGGCTGATCCAGAGCCTGAGCCTGAGCCCGTACCTGCCCGAGCGGCGGCAGCAGGTTTAGCGGCTCCAGATGGAGCAGCGCCTGATTTAGCAGCAACGGTCTTGCTAGCTGAAGCAGCTGCGGGCTTGGCGGCAGCTTTAGTAGCCGCTCCGGCCTTCTTGGATGCATCGGTGGCCTTTCCACCTGCGGCCTTTCCACCTGCGGCCTTTCCAGCAGCAGCCTTGCCTGCAGCAGTCTTACCACCAGCCGCGGCCTTACCCGCTCCACCGCCAGTCTTCCCAGCTCCTGCAGCCGGCTTCGTTTTTCCAGCACCGCTTCCTGCAGTAGCAGGTCCTATTGCGGGCTTAGGAGCGGAGTCTCCCACAGCGCCAGGAGGAGGAGCGCCTTTGCCAGCATTACCAGCACCAGTTGTTCGTGGGGTAGTGGTCTCCGAGGTCTTGGAGTCGGTGAAGCCGTCCGTGGTGTCGACGTCAGATGTGTCGCTGTCCCCGGGAGATCCAGCTGCGCCCTTACCAGACCTGGAATTTGATAAAAGTAATGATCGGGACAAGAAAAGAAACAAGAATAGCCTCAATTCCGGCCTGCCATTTTACCAGGAGGTTCTCAAGTATTATTACCCAGTAGGAACCCAAATTCATTTAAGTATCAACCCCATTTTCAACAGAAAATCCAGCAGACTCTTGGACTTGATGCATGGTTGAGATTGCCCCTGGTAAAAGTAATAACCAACCCAAATGTACCCTTTAACTAGCACCCATCAAAATGTTTACACTTACGTGACGTTGTCTGTCTCTATGATCATCACGGTGCGGGCTACCCATGATTTATAGTTAAAGGCAGCACCCACGGAAAAATTCGATCTCGAAATTTCGACACAGTTCGACTTGACTGTGTGTGCTGATCACTGTTACAATGTTGAAAACAGCCAAAACCTTCGAAATCCTTGATTATTAAGACCTCTAAGTTCGTCACTTTCTAGCATGTTGGCCGAGTTGCTTGACCTGTTCGTTGTGGACCGATCGAAAAAAAGTCGATACCGCTGCCTTTTTGGCCAGCTGTTTCATCGGCGAAATCGGTATTTGTGACTATTTTGCAGCATTATTGGAGTCAAAGGAAGAAACCAAACTATGAAAACGATGACTCGACCAATCAAGGTGTCGCAAAAATACCAATGAACTCTAAACCGATCCCAAAACCATGAAAAAATCGAAAATGTGAGATTGGTGGAATTCGGCCACATGGGTGACTGAGCAAATAGATTTCTTGCAAAATAACAACTGGGAAAATTAGTTGTACCAAGGAATGCAAAAAAGGGGGGTAGCCAAAGACTAGGAAATAGCTTAATAACAACAAGAGAAGAAATGGTCGCCCACCAAATCAGCTGGCAGCAACGGTCCAGTGCCTCCACAACTCGATCGAACGACCCCACGCAGATCCCGCTGATCCACGTTAAACTACTTGTATTTCAGAAGCGCTCGAGTTTTCCGTGCCACTACCTTCGTAGAATTGTTAGGAGACCCGGTTAGGTTCCAAAACGATTAAAATCTCAGAGACGAAATTTACCGTGGGTGCTGCCTTTAAGATTACCAATGGTAAACGTTTCAACCTATTCAAATTTACTCTTTCACAGGCACCCCTCAGAATATTTACACCTGCGTGACGACCTACAATTTACTGTTGAGGTTACCCAGGGTAAACATTTCTGCCTACCCAAGTTCACCCTTTACATAGCACCCATCAAGATATGTACACATACGCGACGTTCTCTGTCTCCACGACCCTCACGGTGTGAGCTACCCATGATGTATGGTAAACATTTTAACCCAGCCAAATTTACCCACTACAAGGCACCCTCCAACATGTTTGCACATACAAGACGTCATCCATCTCCATGATCGCTACGCTACAGTGCGAACTAGCCATGATGTATTGTTGAGATTACCCATGTTAAAAGTTTTAACCTGCCGAAATCTCCCTTTGCATGGTAACCCATCAACATGTTACACATACGTGATATTCTCCCTCCCTACGATAGTCACAGTAGGAGCTACCCATGATGTATTGTTGGGATTACCCATAGTAAACGTTTTAATTTACTCAAATTTACCCTTTACATGATACTCACCAACATATTTACCCATACGTGACGTTCTCCGTCTCTATGGTCATCAGGGTGCGGCTAACCATGATGCATTGTTGAGATTACCCATGGTAAACGTTTTAACCTACCCGAATTTACACTTTACATGACATCCATGGGTATTCTCACACCCGTGGTGATCATAACCGAGGTTACCTATGATTTCAATATATCAGGGCCGCGAAAGACAAATTTGGCAGCACTAAACTAGCCGGAATCAGCCGCAAAGTAAATGCACAAACTTATGGATAGTTCTTTCTGTTGTCGTGGCAGGACCACCTGCTGCAGCACCGCCGTCACCACCGTCGATTGGTTGTCGACCTTGGGTTCGGCTATGGCTGAATCTGAACAATGAGATTTTCTATTCGAGGCTTATGGTTAGCACGACATTTAGGTCGTAAATCCTTCTTACCCGCCCTCTCCATCCTTTCCATGCTTTCCAGGCTCACCATCAACTCCCTTATGCTGACCGTCTCCATCCTGGAGGCCGTCGTTCTCGCCATCGATACCGTTGCCTCCCTTGCCTTGAAATGGAACCATAAGAGCTTCACTTACTAGGAGCAGCATGCACCATTGAGATTACCCAGGGTAAATGTGTCAATACTGCACAAATTTACCTATCCCCGACACGGACGTCAACGCGTTTACCCTGGGTAATCCCAATGATGCATCCAGGCGTAGGTACTTACCGTCCTTAGGAGCCCTGTTCGAGCCAGCTCCACGCAGTGTATCCAGTCCATCGGCGCCATCGCCGCCAGCACCGCCGTCTGCTCCTCCACGACCGCCTTTTCCTTTTCCGGAGCCATCTCCGGCGCCGTCGCCGCCTCCAGCGTCGGCTCCGTTACCGCCATCAGCACCATCAGCTCCGTTGGGACCGTCGCCTTTGCCGCCTTTGCCTTTGCCTTTTCCTCCTGCTTCACGTTCACCAGACTTGCCGTCTCCAGCTCCTTTTCCGCCGTCTCCAGGTTTGCCTCCACGTCCATCTGTTCCTCCGTTTCCATCTCCGCCACTAGGTTCTTTTCCAGCTTCTCCTGAGCCTCCAGCTTGGCCACCCTTCCCAGCTGCACCTCCATCTCCGGCTCCGGCTCCGTCTCCAATGCCATTTCCAGCATCAGGTCCTTCTCCGGCACTTCCGCCTCTTCCTGCTCGTCCAGCGGCGCCATCATTTCCATCACTCTTTCCAGCGCCAGCTCCTTCTCGCGAATCGCCGGGCTTTCCTCCTCGTCCGGATGCTCCTCCATCTCCTGCTACTCGTCCAGATGCTCCTCCATCTCCACCCTGTGATCCGCTTCCATCTCCATCCTTTCCTGATCCAGCTCCTTTTCCACCGGAACCGTCTTTTCCATCACCGGCACCAGCTCCACTTCCGGCTCCTGCTGATCCATCGCCTCCATCTTTTCCTGCGCCGGATGCGCTGCCGTTGCCAGCACCAGAGTCATCTAAAATGGGCTACGTTAGGTACCAATAGTAGTGGTTTGGATAGGAATATAAACGCACCTCCTTCTCCTCCGCTTCCTCCTTTTCCGCCTTTTCCACCGTATTTTCCTCCATTGCCGTCGCCTTCACCGCTGAGTCCCCCTTTTCCACCGCGGCCACCAGCGCCAGATCCATCACCACCGGCTCCATTTCTGCTACCGTTGCCATCGCCTTCAGCGCCGTTGTTGCCACGGCCGTCGCCGTCTCCTCCGCTGTTTCCTCCATTTCCATCACCATCTCCTCCTCTGTTTCCTCCATCTCCTCCATCACCTTCTCCGTCGCCACCGCGTCCACCTCTGCCGTCTTTTCCTCCATGTCTTCCTCCTTTTCCTCGTCCTTTTCCTCCTCTATTTCCTCCGTCGTCGCCATCTGCTCCTGCACCACCGTCTTTGCCCTGAAATAACGGAAAAATAAGGGTTTCGGAATGAAATAATATGGGAAACTGTGATTTCCATACCCGATCAGCATCGCCAGAGTCGTCAGCATAATCGCCGTCATCTCCTCCACCTGCTCCACGGTTGCCATTCTTTCCTTTGCCTTTTCCTTTTCCTCTGTTCTTTCCTCTTCCTCCTCCTCGTCCATCTCCATCACCATAGTCGCCGTCATCATCACCTTCTCCATCGCCACCTTTTCCATGTCGATGTTGTTTTCGACCGCCGCGGCCGGAGTCAGCGTCCCCTGAGCCAAAATCCTGGTCTCCGTCTGGAAAAAAAGAGGTAAGCCTTAATGCTTAATGAACGAGTAGTCTATTTATTTATTTATTTATTTATTTATTTATTTATTTATTTATTTATTTATTTATTTATTTATCTATTCAAGCAAACACAAAGTTACACTTTAAAATTTTATCCAAGAAATGAAAATAAAACACCACAGGTTTCGACAAACGCAACTCCTCATTCATTTTTTCTTTGCTTTTTATTCTCCTTGTTCATTCATTCATTCATTCATTCATTCATTCATTCATTCATTCATTCATTCATTCATTCATTCATTCACGGTAGAATTTCTATACTGCCGCTCACCTCCTTTACCTCCTCGTCGTCCACTGCCATTACCATCACCTGCCCCACCATTTTCCGATCCGGCACCAGAGCTTCCGTGGATGTGGGTGTTAGAGTTTGACTCAGCCTGGAAGGCCTCAAAAATTATGAGAATGGCCTTATAGAGAAAGGAATACGCCCTTGGGTGACTATAAACAGTTGGTAAATCAAGGGATGACAAACATAAAATAATGAAAAAAATGGATAAAAATCATAAATTGCATGATCATAAAATATAAATAGATACAAGATATAAATTATGTAATTATAAAAAATGCGGAAAGTTCTTGGATCAGAGGTCCTTGAGTTAGTAAATCATTGACCAAATGAATAAATATCGATCCAAAAACGTTCAGTGCAGTAACTCCTAAAAGCCGGGTGATAGTGGCAGGTGGCTCATCGATTTCCTCTGCGTCTCTGCCCAGGAGCCGCGCCGCGGTACACGCCCATATCACCCGGCTTTTTGGAGTTCACTGCATCTCTGGAAATATTAAAAGTGCAAAATTTGACCCACTTTGACATTAGGCAAGCCGCTAGCGGCTTCCCTATACTGCCCCGTATGCACAGTAATATTTATTTGTCCTGGAGACGATGCAGCTCTGTCGGATGCCCCGGATCCTCCGTTGATGACGTTGTTGTTATTACCGCTGGCATTCACATGTACGTGGAGGTTTTGAGGTCCTTGAGGCCCTTGCAGTGCTGAAAATTAGTAAATTGAAGGAAAAATAGGGAGAAAAACGAGAAAATTGCTGTGGAACAGACTTTTCTCTCCAGAAACACCGCCTGCACTGGTCTCTTGGATTCGTTGACGGGTTTGTTCGTTGCCCACGTTGCCCCAGACACTACGTGCCCATGAGGACCATCTAAGAAATCGATAAAAGTAGTAAAAATAGGGAAAATAAAAAATGACTGGGATACTCACGAAGAACTCGTCCAACTGCTCCAGCTGATTGCTTTCCACTCGTCGGGTCCCTTAAATTGCAAATATGTTGCCAGTGTCAGAGCAAAAGTTGAAAAATATTTATATTTTTCTTCTTATTTCATCCATTTTCTATTTTCCCACACATTTCTGGAAAGTTTCTCAAAATTAACTACCTTTTTTACTAAATATTTATCCTCCTGTTTTATTCATTTATTACTTTTCCACACATTTCTGGAAAGTTTCTTAAGATTTACTGCCTTTTTTCCAACTTCAACGGGCGAGAACTAGTCCCTGTTGTCGCTCTCTTTTCATGAGACATTTTTGTTTAATTTTATCAATCACAGAAGTGCTGTGGTTTAAAAAGCCATCAAATTCTGGAAAAATACACCCGGCTCAACCCATTGCTTGGAAATTGGTACCCACTTACCCAGTTCCGTCTCTCATGGTTTGTCCACCAATAGCTCGTTTTCTCACAAGAAACAAGCGTGTTCCGACAAGCAAAAACCGAATGGGGACCAGTTCTCGCCTACAAGAATTACCCAAAAAAGGGAAATCTCGTGACCACTCCCTACCTCTCCTTCCTTTTCCACGGTTTCATAGGAACTACACCGAGGGCGGCAGATAGTGACGCGGTAACCATCCCTAAAATCAACAATATTTTGTGGGACCTTGGCAGCAGAATAGCAGCAATTGCTGCAGAACGTCATAAAAGAACTCAATAGCTAAATCATGCGTATTTCAATAGAAAAAAATTACATACAGCCTTCGTTCTATTCCTTTAACGAGGAGAGTGGGCGGAGCTTTGTTTTTGAGAAGGTAGAGGCGCAGACGATATCCGGAAATGCCGTCGATCTGTTCAGGAATGTCGGCTGCACTCTGAAAATGGATTTGTTTAATGATAGTAATTTTTGTGCCACAGTAACCCTCGTTTAATTTTAGATTAGGTAATTTTTACATGGAAGTTTGGCAAAAATATTCCGGATTAGTGATCTTAGGCAAATACATTTCCAGGTTGTAGGTAAACCGTACGCATGCTACACGAGTTCTTAGGTTTTGGCTGGGTTTGAAGCTTCAGCTTCAGCTAAACAAGGCGCCTAAAAATAACAAGTATCTACTGGGTAGTTGGTCAAGCCTAGTAGGATGCGCTTTACTGATGTCGACAAGCTATGATTGGTCTGAAGCTGTGATTGGTCGGGTCCATTTGGTCCGCCCACTAGGAAAACTTCCTATCAAAGTACGGACAACTATGCTTATCTACATGTTTACTTGTCATAAAGATCGCTTCAAAATGCCAAACTCATTAAATTATGGCCAGATTACTGTAGTAGAGCGTAGCTATCATTCTAGGTTACTGTAACATCGGATACTGTAACATCAACAGCCATCATCGTGAAATCTTCCATGAGTGAACCTCACCTTCAAAATTGTGTAAGGCGCGTCGTCGGTCGCGTCAGGCTGCTTCGGATGAGTTGATCCATCAGGCAACTCGTAGATGAAGCAGTCGTTACCCACATGCGTAGGGATCGTGTGTGGTGGGCGGGGATTGAAGAGGTTGCAGCACGTGTGCTCAACCCTAAAATTATGAAACTTAATAAAACCTGTGGAAATTTTGCGAAATTCGGTGAAAAACTGGATTCGGATTAATTTTTGAAATTGATACTAAATCGTGCGCCTGGTTGTAAATGTTTTCTGCTAAAGGGGAAAGGGCAAAATTTGCGGCCAATGGCGGTGTGGTGTGGCCACGCCCCTTCCCGCATAACGTCCAAAAACAAAGAGCTGTGAGGAAGAAGATTTTTTTCAGTGCAATCTTAACCAGACTAGATGGGTTAACGAAAAGGCTATAGGTCCACTCAAGCAAAAATTTCGTCATAAGAACATATTTTTAAGTTTTGATAATTTTTGAAAAATAAGAATTTAAATTTTAAAACTTATATTTTTTGGATTTATCAATAAAAAATCTAGGAGATCGCCAAAACGGTTCTTGCGTTTTTGCACGCAGCTGCATTCCTGTCAATTTCTGTTTCGGGTTAGGGTTTGGGTCTTGTATAGCCCTGGGGCTAAGGGGTAGGCACAGATTGATTTTTCTGAAAATTTATATAGATCCATTCTACTATTCTAAAATCATATTTAAAAATTGAGAAAAGTTTGCGCTTTACAGTCAAATTCCTATTAAAAACTATCAAATGAGAGGGCGGGGCTTCACGCACTTCATTGGTCCGTCAACCATTTTGACCAATCACAGGAACGGATCCTTTGAAAATGTGCATCTACATCTCTAGCACTAAGAAATTTGTTGTTGAAGAGTTTCAACAAGCCGTATGATCTAAATCATTCTCGTTCGACAGTTTTCCCCCGTGGGCACCGACCAGAATATTGATCGATCGGGATATCGACTACTACCCTCGGAGATCAAACATCATCAACCTGCCCTTCTGACAAGCCCCCAAACATTCATCCCCAAGCCATGCAAGCGACGTCCTCGTACAGCAGAGGTCGGCCAAGTGGCATTCAATAGGATCGAACTCCCTGACACAAATCTGCCACTCAAATTCAGCGTTAAAGACGGACCGACGAGTATATCGATCGATCGCGGGGCATCGTTGAGTAAGTGGCGTTCATGTAAAAGTTCATGAAAATTGTTCCTCACGTCCTTGGCCCAACCTAAATGAGGTTCAAAACAGTCTCCGTGACACCTCATTTGCCGCGTTTTTGCAGAATTACTGCAATGAACTGCCAGGGAGGTCGACATCCTCACGGAATGTGTCCTTCTGGTGCGACGAATGGGTAAAGGAAATAGATTTTTGTCGTTTTCCTGCTTCAGAAATTAGTAGGTCAGAAATTGATGGGTAATTTAGTGGTGAATTGTTTTTTTTTTCAAGTTTGGCACCATATATTTTCTGATTCTTTATGTACGTAAAAATGCGTAGAAAAAATAGAAATATTTGAAAAATATATTTAAAAAAATAAAAAAATATCTCCACACAACTGCTAGCTACATTTTGACAACAAACGGATGTGGAGGAGGGAAATGCATGGTTTTTCGAATTCCACAGCCGAAAAGTGAATGAATGTCAAGGAAAATGGCTGTTTGAATGAATGAATGAATGAGCGAATGAATGAATGATTGAATGAATGAATGAATGATTGATTGAATGAATGAATGAATGAATGAATGAATGAATGAATGAATGAATGAATGAATGAATGAATGAATGAATGGACGAATGAATGAATGAATGAATGAATGAATGAATGAATGAATGAATGAATGAATGAATGAATGAATGAATGAATAATGAATGAATGAATGAATGAATGAATGAATGAATGAATGAATGAATGAGACGAATGAATGAATGAATGAATGAATGAATGAATGAATGAATGAATGAATGAATGAATGAATGAATGAATGAATGTGAATGAATGAATGCGTGAATGAATGAATGAATGAATGAATGAATGAATGAATGAATGAATGAATGAATGAATGAATGAATGAATGAATGAATGAATGAATGAATGAATGAATGAATGAATGAATGAATGAATGAATGAATGAATGTGAATGAATGAATGCGTGAATGAATGAATGAATGAATGAATGAATGAATGAATGAATGAATGAATGAATGAATGAATGAATGAATGAATGAATGAATGAATGAATGAATGAATGAATGAATGAATGAATGAATGAATGAATGAATCGGATCGGATCGGAAACAAAAAAAATGGAAAATTAAACATAAATGGGCCAATGTCTCACTAACTGTGTCAGCAAATGGCCATTTTATAAAAAAAAAAACAGAAGAAAACAGGAAAAAATAACAAAAGAGCATCGGTAACTTCTGAATATCATCCAGTTGAAGGGAAAATGAACTGAAAAGTGTTAGGCAGAGAGTAATTGTTAAAGTTGTTGAGTTGTGATTACTAATTATTATTAGGTTATATTTTTTGTTTATTTTCGAATCAAATTGATTGCCTCTCTCACAAATTTCATAAATTTCCACTGATTGTGGCCCTTTCCTTGGTAATCGATGGAAGAAAAGTTGTTTTTCCTTGTGGGATAAAAAAGCCGATGGCAAGTAATTTTGTGAATCCTGTTCTTTCCCGTCTTCAGCAGTGTCTACTTTTGATAGCACCTGTCCCTTTCCTTTGTTTTCCGCGCAAATCTCGCTAAAACACCGCTCCTCGCGGAAAACTCGTCCGGTTTCCTCTGACCTCGTTTTTTGATCACGGCAACCCTGGATCACGTAACCACTTAATCAAGTCGTTCGCTAGCGAGTTCGCAGCAGCTGAAAATGACCGACGACTCGTTCGAGATTTGCTCTCGATTTTCACCTGACGAGAACTTCGTAACGAGTGGATATCCGTATCGGATCTACACGACCCCGCATCCGGTTAAGGACATCAGGTCAGGTCGGCCGGCTGGCAATGACTCATAGGGCGCAAACAAAGCGATGGCGGGTGGACATTGAGCGGGCAAGCAAAAAAAGCTTCTGGCGTGGTCTGGAATTTTCTGTGGTAGGGCCACTATCCATGGAATCCTCAGGACCAAAATAAGAAAATGGAGAATTTCCAGCCTACTCTGATGAAAACTTCATTGTTATCGTAGTTCTGCTGGACATCGCTATTTTATAACTTTCCTAAACTTTGAATGACGGCTATTTTCTCAGGGTTGTACTCGGAAAAATCAAAAACTCTGTCGTTTCGAGGAGCCTAAACCTTTAAGAGATCATTTAACAGAAACTGCCCTGGAAGAAAACCTCTACTTAGGTTCGTTGAATTATAGCCGGTATCTCTCGAAATTTTCTCAAAATCCACACAAAGTGGGTTATTTTATATGCAGATTGTGACAATTGTGATTATTTTGCGTTGGACGGCCATTTTAATGCTCAACTTAAAATTTTCTTCCAATTTCCTGCAGTAATCCTACCGTAAAGGCCAGTAATACCGTTGCTACTTGGAAGGAATCTGATATTCAACGCTTGAGGTTCGTGATGCACCATTGGAAGGATGGATAAGCAGATATCCCCAGTTATAATCACTCCTGTAACAGCTGGGTATGGACACCTCACGTACGGGCAACATGGTGATAGGCGCCAAGAAAGGGGGTAAGCTATTACCATGGGTGATAGTGATATCCGGCGCAAAAGAGCCTGTGGAGTTCAACATTTACCGTACACTCACCGTAACAGCGTAAAAGGCTGTGAAGTACCGGGCATGGATGCATCGATGAGATTACCCAGGGTAAACGCGTATACGCTCGTGTTAACGATAAGTAAATTTGTGTGATATTAACACGTTCACCCTAGTTAATCTGCGGCACCAGAACTAGTATGATTTTCGTGGTCAGTGCTCAAAACCTTTACTTCTTGGGTAAGCTTTCAAAATTTTTCTTGAACAAGGGTAACCGATCAATGCCATCTATACACCTCTGCTAGTGGTAAAATCGCTGCGATTGTATCGCTGTTGCAGCGCTATTCGCTGCGATTCTCATCGTAGCATTTCTCCGTAGGGTTTGTTAAAAAAACTGCATCACATCTGGGACACAGGTAGCAATAATATTACCCAGAGCAAACGTTTTAATACCATCCACGTTTACCCATGGCTGATACGAGTGTCAACACGTTTACCGTCGGTCGTCTCAGCAATACATTTAGTTGCCCGATGCATTGAGATTACCCATCGCGAACGTGCCGACGTACCCATTCAGGCACATGGTTACCCTAGGATTGTCCAAGGTAAACGTGCTAACCCTCGTGTTAACAATGGCCAAATTTGACATGTGCTAATGCGTTTACCCTAGTTAATCTTAATGATGCATACGGCCCGTGGTCTAACATTTACCTGGTAGCCATCAAAATGTTTACCCATGTGTGGCCTTGTCTATACCCAGCTGCCACCAAAGGGTAATCGTCCCCATGAGTACGAAATTACCCACTCTAATGATGCATCCCGGCGCAGGTCCTGTAGAATTTCTTGCCCTATCGATAATATTCTAGGAGTCCTAGAGTTTTCCTGCTCCTCTAACCAGGTCTGTCCCTCTCTTATTTTTCCGAGTAGATCAAGGCATCCTAAGTGGATACCGCAGGTGATCGAGGTGACCGAGAAAAACCTGTTAACGACAGAACAACCGCAAACTCGTCACTTTCATCACTGAGCGGGTCGCGGAAGAAATTAGGTTATCTCATCTCACTAATCATCCTAGCGTTTTATGCACCCGAATAAAAACTGCCTCAACGATAGGAAATCAAACCAACAGTAATCGAAAATGAGATTGGTTGGCTGTTGCAACAAAAATAAGACAGGAAAAGAGAAAAAGAGAGAGCAAAGATGAACTGACGGTGATGTGGCAGACGTCTGGACGACGTGTGCGACGAAGTTCATGAGTCCTCCGCATTGTGGCTGGAATTCGTCGTAGTCGCAGCGCTGGAACGAGTACTTTTAGTGGTAGATCAAATATTCCAAATATTTGAAGTCCAAAACTTCCACTGCATCGAAAAAAATTAATTACCACCAAAATGCTACTACAGTGAAGTTTCTGGATTTATGTTTATGGAATTTTTGATGTACCTGTAGTATGAGGAAAAGGTAAATAAAGAAATAAATAGAAAGAAAAACAAGCTCGTCTTCCTCAGAGGGTCTTCCACATTATTTGAATCTGATGGCAAATTTTACCCCACTAACACGACCCAGGGAGCACACGCATCATTGAAATTACCCAGGGTAATCGTGTAGCACAACACAAATTTACCCATCGTTAGCATGGGCGTCAACGCGTTTACCCTGGGTAGTCTGAATGAGGCATCCAGTTGCCATATGCATCATTGAAATTACCCAGGGTAATCGTGTCAGCACATCACAAATTTGCCCATTGTCAGCATGAACGTCAACGCGTTTGTCCTGGGTAATCCTAATGATGCATCCAGGGGCAGGGTATATTTTGGGTAAACTGCAGTGCTGGCATTTATCACTGATAGTGGAGGTAAACATTTACCACTGGATATGAGACCCTTGGTAAAGTTGAGGATAAACGTGGTAGATAAGTGTAGATTACCTCGCACTTGACTCCCTTATTTGGTGGTAATTCTTTGATCAAATCTTTTCTAAGAAAGAATTAACTTTGAGGGTAATTGAGGCTACTATTGGTAAACCACTCAAGGTATAGGGTAAACTAATGGGCGTTCCCACGCTAACTCGAAAGAAACTGAATTACGAATCCTTACACAATAAAATCCTTACGTAATCTTAGCTGGATGAATGATATGTTTTTGGTAAGCCACAGGTTAAGGGTAAATTAGAAGGTGGTACCATGCTCAACTGAGGTAACCTGACCAATATGCAAGCCTGCGGGTGAGTCACCGGTGTCTCACCCGGTTGAAAACATGCAGGAGTCGTCAACTACAATCAAAAAACAATGTAAGACGTCACAATTACTAGATGCATATCCGAAATTACCCTGGGTAAACGTATGAGTGCCTGTGTTTACTAGGCCTAAGCGCACGTATGTGGTGTTAACACGTTTACCCTGGGTAATCTCAGTGGTGCACGCAGCCCCTGAAGAATAACTACTTACCAATCGCTGATATCCACACATGTCCAACCGTTGACAATGCATTCGTATGGTGTCATTGCCAAAACTCTGCACCACTAGCACCTGATTGTTCTGACAACGATAGTTCAGCGCCAGTGCTGCCGGCACGAGCACCAGCAGCCACCACATCGGACTGAAAACCGGGCTTTTCTATGAGAAAAATCAAAACGGAGCGTGGTATTCGCAATGGAGCACGTTTTGGCGCAAATCACGGAACAAGAAGGAGTACGAGTAAAGGAGGATTCTAATGAAGAAAAGACAAAAAAAGGTGGAAGATTCTTTCGGAATATTCCGTATTCGTCCAAGGATGGATAACTGCATGGAAACATTTCGAGTTATTCATTCAAAAGAAACAATAGCACACACGTCGAACTCGTAAACCCCACCTACTCCATGGCTCCGCCCACCTCGTGCCTCAACCACAGGGAAAAAGTGTCCATGTTCACGAGCAGGGGTAGCAACAGTCACGGCAAGGACGAGGCCGCGAGCTCATTGAAAAATGGTCTGCGCTGGCTTCTTTAGGCCCGCGCTGGTGCTGGGTATGTTACCAGTACAAGAATTAAGTTATTTTTAATGCATGAAGTCGTATTTGGACTGGTATTTCCTGTAAATTGCAGAAAATGATATCCCTTTGGGACCCTTTTAGCCACGTGTCGCTGTATAAAAAAATCGACCAATAAGAGAGGGAGCCAATAATTTAGAATATAAGCGGGAGTTCTGTACTGAACAGCAAGAGATACTCAGAAATTGTTGGGTGGGCGTGGTTTAGGCCTCACTCTTTCTGCAGCAACGACCTTCTCCTGCCTACTCTTATCTGTCTGATAAGTTATTGAACATATTGAAAACATTAATAGCGAACTATGAATTGGATTAATATAAAGTGCCTAGGATCCGTCACAGGACCTCTCCGGATTTAGAGGAAGGGAGAACAACCGATGTCAGAAGATCATTGGCCAATTAGACACAGGATTCGCCACGCCTGTTCGGAGAAATAAAACGACAATTTCAGGAAAAAATTCTCATCCTGTTCTTCGGGCAATTCGATGTCACGCTGTGTTTTTATAGCCTCACGAGAATCTAATCAAATTCATGAGCTTTTTTCCTGGAAAGGACACGATCTCATGACTCATAGGTACCGTTTTATGGAAAAAGCAACTCAATGGGTGCAGATCCGCAGTGATTTGCAGTTTGGCCACACCCACCTTTTATGACATTAGGTCCAGCAGTCATTCTACCGTGAAAAAGAGCATTTCTCTTTACCGACTGCAAATATGTTATAGGATTAAACAAACAAGATATTGAAATCGTCAGAAAAGGGCGTAGCCACACGTAGGTAAACGAGTACGGTATCAGCCACCCAATGGTGAGTCGCTTATGGACGGACCGCCCAAAAACTAGTAATACGGCTTTATTATCAATATAATTCATGGCAAGTGCCGTTTTTCGTTGCCCCGTCAGCGTACGATTTGCAGCTGAGAATGACTGGATAATTGGCTCCGAAGCCATGAATCATGACAAAACGGATGTTGCGTATCTTTCACGGGTTGAAGTAAATGGTGTGCAAACGTCGATACTGTATAGCAGTGAAAAATCGATAAATTGAGCGATGAACTCGAAAAAATCAGGCTAAAGGTGAAAGGGTACACTTTATGAAAGTGCATGGGCCTTGCAAAATTTGCTCCAAGGAAGTTTCCAGAAAGTTCGGGTCAAATTCTTTAAAAAACGAGCAACATTGGACACGTCTCAGGCCACTATGAACCTTTTGAAGTGGGGTATAAAAAGGTTAAAAAAAATAGAAAAATAAGTGCATAAACTATTCTGAAAAAAATCCAGCGAAGTGTAGATGTGTTTTCGGGAAATCTCCATGGAAATGAAATCATCAATGAGTGGTTCCTGTTGGCCAAAAACCGACCAATGAGAGAGCGAGCCTATTCCCATTAGCTGAAAAAATCAACCAATGAGAGAGGGAGCCTATTCCCATTGGCCAAAAGAAAAAGAACAAACGTTGAAATAGAGAACCAGTAATGTAGTACTCGCAAAAGGAAAATAAACGTATAAGCCACCTTTCGTCACAACCTATATGCGACAAGCAACTTCATATGGATGTGGAGCGCTATACCTGGAAGGGGCGGGGCAGGCGAGTTCTGCTATTGGTCATCCCGCCCAATCAGCCAATCATAGAGCCCGTCAACGCTGCCTACTTCGGGTATGTAATAATAATAATATAATACATATACGGATAATAATACGGATATTTACAGTAATTTGTTCTGCAATTCTTGCAATTCTTTAATCTGACACTAGTCTCTTACTGTAGCTAGTGAATCCTCGCAGGACCTCGATCCCAACCAGGGAAAGTGCAACGGATAAACCTGTTAATACCACATAAACTTACTCTTGGCTAACACAAGCGTCATCACACTTACCCTGGTAAACTAAGTGATGCATCCACGCTAGAGTCTTGTCCTTTCCTGCATTTTTTTCGAAAATTCATCAAACAATCCACGAAGAAGTCCATATTCAGCCTAACGGTTGCTTTTCACGATTTTCAGTTCATTTTGATGTGAAGAGCGTCGCGAACGACGTGATCAGCCAACGAGAGGAAACGGGTCAATCATCCTCTCGACGATTGAGGTGCGAGGATTTCGAGTGTGAGCGGCGTTTTGTCGGTCGAGAACAAATCCAGTGTGAGGTGAAGAGGATCGCGCCGTGGAAGAAGCCGGAAAACCATTCGCTACTTCAAACTGTCCAAAAGAACGTGTCCAAGAGAATCGAATGAATTTGGGCAAATATTGATTTATGGTAAATTCCAACTACAGGCCTTTGCGCCGGATGTGTCGTCAGAAACGAGAGAAAAACCCAGGAACCTGCGACACTTTGTTTAACAGACGCTGAATTTCAATAATAATCCAATCTATTTCCATGGAATGAGTTTATTTCAATAAACAAGAAGTGCATGGATTTCGATTTTCATTAGACGTTGGCAAATTTTCCAAAAGATTTTTTTGCCAACTGTAAGATACAGAAAAAACCAATGCACTGCCTAGGAAGCATAATAATATTTAAAAAAATAATAATAACTCCAATAACAATAACTTTCTATGAACGAAGAAAGGAAGAGAGCGGTTTCAGGAAACTAGTGGAAATTTCCAGGATATAGTGAAATCCACCCTAAATACTCTCTACGCTGGAATTTTCTGTCGTCTCTGTGCTGGATATAAGCAACAAATCAATCGAGGAGTACAAAAAAACGCAAACATCCGCTCAGAGGCAATAAATCTAGACAATGGACTAATTCCCGCCAGGAAAAAGCTGTCGCCTGGATAAAATAGGTCAACAAAATGTGAGGGGCCGTGTGTGTGGGAAGGTTTCGATATATTTATCCACGCCAGCTGCAATATAATTAACAGAAAATTGCAAAAAAAAATGTTCTAATTGTTTTCTCCTATAATATAAAGGCTCTTCTATCTCCTAAAACAACATCCAAAAAACTAGTGGCCCGGGAAAATTCCAGAAGAAAGCACTATAGATGCCCCTAAGCCGCCTACAGACACTGACCACCCACACGCATAGCGTCAGGCCGTTTTGCCTTTTTGAACTTGGAGAAAAGCGCAAAACATGTTACAAAAGGTGCCCAGACTCGTTTCAGCAGATTATTGATTGCCATAGATCAAAACTGAGCAATCCATTCCTGAAAAAGTCCTGGAATAGCGGTTTTCTATACTCAATTCTACCTTGGCCTGACGCGCGCGGATGGTAAGTGTCCAATAGTCCCCCTAAGTACGGCTCAACAAAATAAGCCACGCCCCCAGAAAAAGCCCTCAGCGCCCAAATCGCTTCAGAAGCTGGAATTGCCCTGATTTGATTTTCCAGACTGACTGGGCGAGACCTAGGCTAGAAGTGGATGAATTGAGGAAAAAACTGCACACCTGCGCGATGAAAACGCGCTTTATCCGGAAACCGAGACGGAGCTGCTAATTATCGCCGCGTGAACAGGCCCTCAAACCATGCGATCGGCGTGGTTGTATGAAGAGCGCCGTGCGTTAATTGGGTTCACGTAGCGTTTTTTTTTTCCCTCAAATCTGTACACGGACTGGGCAGGGGAGGAGGATCATTGTGGTCAATGAGCAGCACACTGGTTTGGCAGGCCCGGCTGATTCTCGTCTAGGCGTTTGGATTAGATCCAGTCTGACCTTCTGGTGTTTTTCACACTTTCTAAGTTGAAGGTATTTACGGATATAGTGCGGCACTCCCACCAGAGCGGGAAATCCTGAGGCTTTGTTTGGAAAAGCAGCTCTGCGACAATTAGGAAATTCCTGCTCATGACAGAAGCCAAGTATACAAGGAAAAAACTTTTGAAAGTACGAGGCTTAGGAGAATACGGTCGTTGATCGGAAGATCCACATTGTATCGGAAATATTGGGTTGGGCAATAAGTTCGTGCGGTTTTCCGTAGGCATAAAAACTAGTGTTTCTCACAAATACAATACTGCTCACGGGATGTCGAAAACCGACGGTCGCTCCGCGGAGTCACCGTCGCACACCGTCGCTTTGCCATAACTTCCTTAGAACTGCCCCAATCAAAGCGATTTGGTCACCATCCGATTTGTCTCAACGAGATCTTTCCGATGACCTACTGAATGTCAACTTTAAACTTTCATTTTCCTGGTTTCTCCCAATTAATCGATATATCGATCAATCTCCCGCAATGAATAGGATCAGCACTAGCGGAAACATAAGCAATGAACTAAAACTCAAGCTCGGATTCGATTGTTTCTACCAAATGAAGGCAAAAACTCTTAGAATCGAGCATCAGGAAGCAGAACGGGGTAAACTCCACGCTGTACCGTGGACATTCAATTTTTTACGCACCTGCGGCTAGATCATGCTGTTCCAGCAGATCTAGCAAACTTGAGTTGGGAATAATTTTAGTCCCGAGAGAACTTTTTGTCTACTTCATCCCCTGCAAGTAAGGGTGCTGTAGGCCCACTTACCACAATTTTATGCTCGCCCTAACTACAGACTTTCGTTGTGCTTTGTGGAAACCTCGATATTGAGGGAGCTACAGGTCGATTGTGAGAAGAGCTACCAATCTCTTATGGGATACATAGAGCAAGCAATTTGTGTAATTCCGAAAAATGCAATGGAGGTAGTTGTAGCTATTCTTATTTGCCGAGGAGGACTGTGCTAATTTTGCTGAAAATTTAGCTGCATTCCAATAACCGTCTGTACCAGTCCTAGAAGAATCTTGGGGCCACAGTGGCCTATGTACTCTGAGAGACTTTGTGAAGGGTGTCATCCTGTGCCAAAACCAGATGTTTCTGAGAGGTTCAATTTTTCAGCACTAATGGGTGGGACAAAGCTTCTCGTGGGACCCTGAGGTGGGAGCAAGCCGCATTTATGGTGGCTCTCAGGTTCGATTCCTCTCCATGTGAATCGTTTTGCAAAACGTTCGCTTTGATGAGAGAAGCGCTTATTTGGGCGAACTTGTGAATATTTCGATCTCTTACAAAGGTTTCTTTTCAATATTGTGCCGTTTTTCGCATTAGAGATCCGTTACTCGTCGAAATAGTCACGAGTTCGCTTAAATCGGGGTTTCTTTCATCAAAGAAAAAATTTTGCAAAAAGATTCCCTTGGGCAGGCATCGAACCTGGGAGGCACCACAAATGCGACATGGTACACCCTCAGGATCCTACGAGAAGCTTTCTCGCACCCAATAGTGCTGAAAATTTGATTCTCTCAGAAACATCTGGTTTTGGCACGGGATGAAACCTTTCACAAAGTCTTTCAGAGAACATAGGCACCCATTGCTCGAACAACCTCCTAGGGCCGGTACAGAAGGTTGCAGGAATGTGGCAAAATTAGCATAGTCCTACTGGACAAAAGAAGACAGCTAGAACTACGTCTACAGTGTTTTTTAGAAGTCCACGTAGTGCTTGTCTTTGTACGTTTTCTCGCAAGTGACCTGCAGCTCCCTCAACATCGAGGTTTTCACAAAGCACAACAAAAGTCTGTATTTTGAGCGAGCGTGGTGTCGGGATCAGTAGATGTACAGGACTCACACTTGCAGAAAGTGAAGTAGACAAAAAGTACTCTCGGGCCTAGAGTTCTCCCCTACTCAGGTCCGCTGGATCTGCGCCGCCAGCATAGTTTAATAGCAACTCCGTAAAAAATTTAATGTGTCCGCAAGAGCGTGGAGTTTACCCAGTTCTGCTTCATGATGCTTGATTTTGTGAGTTTTTGCCTCAATTTAGTGGAAACATTCAAATTTGAGCTTGGGTTCCAGTTCATTGCACGTGTTCCCGCTACTGCTGATCCGATCCATTACGCGCTATCGATCGATATATCGATTACTTGGAGGAAAACCAGTAAACGGGAAGTTTACCCCAACATTCAGTAGATCATCGGAAAGATCTCGTTGAGACAAATCGGATGGTGACCAAATCGCTTTGATTGGGGCAGTTCTGAGGAAGTTATGGCAAAGCGACGGTGTGCGACGGTAACTCCGCGGAGCGACCGTCGGTTTTCGACATCCCGTGAGCAGTATTGTAGCATCAATCTCAAAAAGTGATTTATATAGCACCTTTCCTCTACTATTAATACTACTAGAGACAGAGCAGCTCCCTTCTTTCATCTCCATGAACAGCCGCATTCTCTGAGATGACTATATTTGCGACTCTCGACTGCAACTCTTGAATAGAAGTCTAGAAAATGCCAAGGAAAATAAACAAAACAAGTGGTTTGAGATAGCTTTAGGCTTGCACGGGTCGCATGCGTAAAATTACTTTCAATTCTAGCATCTCTATTCTCGTTTTGGTGGAATTTGCCCAGAAGAGACGCGCCTTCTCAATATGAGGGATAACCTCGAATTGAGCCCTTCGATGTTTTTTGGCAAAGTGAATCACTTGAACCTGGGTGTTGCCAAGAATTGACATTCATAGTGATTCTTCTTTACATCTACAGCAGAACCTACCGGATAAACGGATCATTGTCCTTAGAACTCTAAATTCAGAGGAGGGACATCCTCCTGGCTGAATTTCACCTCTGAGAGGCGGGCATCTGCTTCTGTGCCGTCCTTTCAGCAGTAATGGCTTCTTTTTGGACCTCATAAATACCCATAAACTTTTGAGCTGCATTCGATTCGCGATTGAGGTGGAACAGTAGTTGCCGTCGGAGATGTTCGTCCTAGCCGATTTGGAGGGTCACATTCTACGCGATAGAAAACGAGGTGTAGCACGTGTTGAGGAAATCGGTAGGAATATTTGTAAAGCGAAAGCAAAGGGCTACAAAATTATATACAACACGCACTCGAACATATTTTGATTCTCAGTGAAAACTCAAGTTGAATAAACCGCACGAACTTATTGCCCAACCCAATATAAAAACCAGGGTTAATAAAAAGATAGAAAAAGTGAGAAAAAAGGTGATGTGGAGCAGGTTTTATGCAGGCTATTAATATCCGTAAGGTTTGAGCACTCCTGAGGACTTTTAAGCTGTTTTTTCTTTTTCTATTTTTTTTTCTATTTTTTCCTGCAATTTTTACATCTTACCCAATAAATTCTCACAAAATCGGAGTCGAATTCACGGCGAAATGTCGAGTTTCAGGATCAGTTCCTCTTCCTAACTATGATAAAATTTCTGCTCTTACTTCTGGGCTACAAGGCGGCTAGCCACTAATAATGAAAATGTTCAACCTCTTCGCAATAATAACTAGCCTCGCAGAAATGGCTACAGTGATCATTGAAATTTTGAAAAACGGATGGATTTTCTTGGAAAATAAACCTGGGTAAATGAGAGTGTAATGGAAATTTTCACCCCCTTAACTAATAGATAACCTTGCAGACTGATTACAATGATCAATCAGACTGTAAAAAAATGAATGGATGTTTTGGGAAATGAATCAAAAAAATGTGAAAGGAAAATATTTGAAAAGCTAAGATAGTAATTCATGTTTCAAGGAATAATTTTAAAGGCGGTGGCATAGAGTCGACTGCTATTAGACGCTACACGACCTGGGACTGGATAAAGTGGAATTCTTCAGGGTTCACCACAGCCATGCTGGAAGAATTTCTGGGAACTGGGATATCGGTTCCGCCCAGTGAGAGATTCCAACTCGTGGACGTCCTACCCAACAGTTTTTTAGAGATGAGCCTCTCCAGCTTACCATAAATGTTCCTTTCATAACCTTTTTCGAAAAAAAAACTGCACATTTACAGAGTAACTGCCCTGCCTCCCTCACAGTGAGAGTGCAACGTTCCTGAATTGGATGCGTTACGCTGTCTAGAGCGATAAAGGTGAAAAATAAACAATGGAACGAAGGAAAATTAGCTAAAATAAAAATAATGCGCTACGGTTTTTCTATCGTGTGGGTTTCTTAGGTTCATCTAGCGGTCGAAAGTTAATTGGTTGTAGAAGTGCATGATTAAATAAATAAATATATGAATAAATAAACAATGGATTAATGGGAGTAAAATACTGGAAAAAAACATAAGTAAGGAATCTCTACAGGATCTATGAAATAAGCGGAAAGGACCACTTTGCACGCACTCACCATTGCATTTAATGGGGCGTCCAGATGCTTATGCTGCACTATGAGCCCCTTCTTCTCTTTTTTGTAGAGTCCTCCTGCCCCAATGTATTGCTGGTAGGATGGATAATCTATTACCCATGGGTAATATGCACTGGTTATCTGGATATAAACAAAGTGGCAGAAGGGTAGACATGTTGAAGGGTCTTCGATCAAACGTAAACTCGGCACGTTAAGACTTTTACCATGGGTAAACTTCAAGATACATCTGGGCCATGGAGATCTAGTGGTAGCATGAATATGAAAACCATAAAAATTTATAGCTAACTGGTTGGAGAAGGTGTCTTTGCACATATTATTCATCGAAAGATGTCATTAACGGCCTTCAGGGGGATTTTGGATTTACCAGGATCATATGCCATGTGGTCATCCAGATTTGGTCGTCGTTTCCCTTGGAAAATCCCAGAATTATCGAAATAATTCGTTAAGCCTCAAACAAGAGTGGATTGTTATTAGATTTATATTCGAATTCAATCATATCCTCATATTTCAGTTACATTTCAGTAGATAAATAAATAAAAATTTCCGCACAGTTTCAGCGCACTGTCCGACAAAAGCTTTTTAAAAAAATTGCCAATGAAAATTCAAGGATGAGAATTTTCCAGGATGAATATATCGAGTGAATGTAGAGCCCTAGAGATTGCTTATGGTTGAAAGGAAAGCGGAATCTAGGTAAATGTGCAAATTAACCTTCCGCGGGAAATCCTTCATTTCCAAAAATTTCCTCACATTAATGAAGGAAGCTGATGAGGAGTTTGAAAGGCTGGAAAATAGGGTTAGTAATTATCAAACAGAAATATTAGTAAATATTCATGTCTAGGTTAAGTGAAGAAAGTGAAAGTTCTAAGAGGTTTGAAGAGGTTCGGCGCACTGCCTCAAAAAAAAACCCCGCCAATCGTCCTACGCTGCAGTCAGTTTCCGGAAGAGGCGCGCGCCTCAACTAGGGCCATATTTCAGGCTGAAGTGACGGTTATATGGACAGCCGACGATGTGGTCGTGTCTGTCTGTTTGGGGATGTGCTGCAGCTGCGTGGGGGTGATTTGGCCCAGATCGGCGGCGGCACCCGACACACCGCACCGATAGACAGACGGACGGACACCTCGACACCTGAACGCCGCGCCTCCCGGTCCGCCGCGTGATCATCGCCACCTATCAGTTCACATCAGACCCCGGCGAGAAAATTCGTCGAATTCCTGGATTTCGCTCGGCGAGTACCGCCCCTAATCCTGGTGAACTCTGTTCATAACTGGTTTTCTGGTGAAATTGTGGGGTTCCCGAATTTTTTTATTGCGGATGGAAACCTCATTAATTTCTTAAGGAATAAGGAAAATTTCGTGGTTAGGGAGAAATTCCTAGGCGGAGTCTGCCCAGTGTCACAACGAGAAAGTGTATGTTTCAAGAGCTATTTTCATACAAGTACATTTCAAAAGCGATAAAGCAAAGGAAATAATTATTTACGAGAAATACCCAGTTTTTTTTTGTTTTCTTTTTCGGAAACATTTGGCAACTTTTGAATGAACCATTTTCTTCTGTTTGCTACGACTACTGCTTCTACTTTTAAAAAATTAGGGCTACTGCAGGGCTTTTTTTGTGTGTTGATCACAGTGGCACTGAAGGATAGCGTCCGATATGACCAATTTATTCAATTATTACTATTTAATTACCATTATTTTCGATTTGTTTACAAGATCTAGCGAATTTCTGGGTTACTAACTGATCTGCGGAAAAGTCTAAAAAAATGGAAAGTTAGAAAAGTCAGGGTTGGGGGATATCTGGGAATTGTTAAATGCAGTATGTTATCAACAAATTACTTATATTACTGGCATTCTTTTACTGCTTATGTATATTACTCGTAAGTGATGTTGTTGTATTATTACTATCTTCATTGTTATTACTTATTAGATGAGTAACTACTCCATAAATACGTATGTGTAAATGGTGGAAGCAGAAACACATAGTCAGGGAATAGGTGAGTCAGCATGGGGGAAAACTTGGATCTTAGCCGCTTCGGGGACGGGGACGGCAGAAGTTTTACAAAAACAACTATTTTTTAAATATTAATTTCAATATAAAATAATTAAAAAAACCTTCGCCCAATTTTTAGGTTGAACGGCACCTCTTCACTCTTAATCGGCTAAATTTCCGGCTATCCTCGAGCCTGGAAGGATTAGAAAGTTTGAAGACTCCACAAGACCGAATGCATTAGCGAATCAGGGCAAAGTTTAATAGTTTCTGTTAAATTTTATTAACCTATTTATTTAACTCATCCATGGCGCTCCATCACTAAGTACATTAGCAACACGAGTATGAATTTTGATTAAAAGTAATGTTAAATAGATAATAAGTACTTGAGTGAAATTATTAAGATGATATGTACGAAGGTCATAGTGATTTATACACAGAGTGTGTTTGAGAAATTCGGCCACCCAATCTTGACCATATGAAAAAGAAAAATAAATGGTCCTGATGGTTGGCCACTGGCACTCAGATAGGGATGGGATCAAGTGAGTGTTCGAGGATTCCTACAATTTTGCACGTTTGGTACAGATTTTCAACATTGATAATGACAATTTCCTGAGATTTCTTTGGATTTCCTTAAGTTTTTCTCTTCGGGTTTCTTTGGGAAACACTAATGATTCCCATTTTTCTATACGGCCTAACGATAATGACATACTAACACTACATATAACAACATAACCTAACATTGTATTTTGATTTTAGAGTTTTTATTCATTCATATCATTTTATTTTATTTATGCATACAACTTATGCAAAAAAAAAATCCATTTATTCTTTAGTATTTGCTTCACGAGCACTAAAGACGCTATTTCTGGAGGAAAAACTAGTATAAAAAATGTCAATTTTTCCAGCACAAGGCTAGTAAATGTGGACAATACACAATGGACAATGGACTAAAATGCATCGCTGTACTACCAGTTGCGAAAAAAGTAGAAAAAAAAGAAGGAAAAATCGAGGAATGATCGACTGCTAGGAGGAAGACATGACGAAGCGATCGGCAAGACACAGCGTGTCATCGACGGCGACCATGAAAAGTTCAACGAGTCGGCGATCCTCAGATTATCGTGTGAATTACGAGGTTTGGCGGTCATCTTAGCCTATTCACCGGCATCCAAAGTTGACCTTCCTGGATAAACATGGACAACACCCCGCAGTCGAAACCGCTACCCCGCCCCCGCCCCCGGCTTAACCCAAATCCAAAAGGGTAGCACCTGGAAAATTTCCAAATGTCGGTCATGTTCACGCGTTTGAAAAGAACACGTACACGCACTGAATAACCCGAAATAACGTCATTTATCGGTGAATCGGCGACGTGTCGTTCGAAAAAAAAACCGGCGCTGAGCAAAACGGTACACGCTGGGCGCCGGGGTGTGGCCCCCGCCCCGCCCTCCAAGTGGCCCCGCCTTCTTTGTTCGTCGACAAAAGACTGAGAGAGGGGCGTGAGAACTAATGATCCAGTTAACCCAGAAAATGCGCGCACGGTCGTTAACACAATGCCCGTAAACTAGCGGAACTTGGTGAGGTGCGTGCGCACGCGACGACGACGTCGTGACGGCTTCATTATGAGCAGCGACGGCGCAGTCAACGACGAGATAAGCATCAAAAAACTTCATTCGGGTGGTACTGACCCCAGATTCCCGCAGTTAACCCGCGCTAATGGTGCGGTTTCTTGGTGGATGGGGGAGGAGTGGGGTTAGAAATGGGATTTAGGGAGACATCTGTAGGATAAAAAGATGGTTTTGACAGCTAACAAACGAAGCGGTATCCGTGAAAAACTTGGAAATAATTATATATCTCTAAAAAATTTAAATACCATTTTTCCAGGCAACCCTAGCCCTGAGGTATCCCAGACCTCAAGTTCTGCTTATTTCCTCATCTAAGAACCGCATACCCGGTCCCCGAAGCAGCCAAAACCCATACGCCCCTTCCTTTGAAGCCCCGCAAATCTCCACAGGTCTGTCGATCGTATTCCGATTGTCCCCGAATGCAAATTGAACTGGCGCAACGTTTTAACCACAGAGCACTTTTTAACAATGGGGCTAATGTGAGGAGCGGCGGAGAAGAAAGGTTCAACGGAAAGAAAAGAATGAGGCAAAGGAATCTTTGGAAAATTGGGGTTGAGTCAGTACGTCATTCAGTGCAACGCTAGTGAGTACTACTGAAATATTTCTGGATGAAACAGTACTAGAAAATGACCTACATGCCTCTAAACACATAGTCTCTAAATTTACTCGTTATAAATTTATTGGTTACCTAAAAATTTCATTCCTACTTTTTTGTTTACCTATAATTCATTAGAAACTCACCACAATTTTCCTCTTATAAAATGATATCTGAGAGAAAATTCATTGAAAAAAGCTCCTCAGAGCATACATGAAAATTTTTGCATAGCAGAATCTCATAAGGTTTAAAAAATGGGAGCTTAAAAGAACAAAGTAGTAAAGGCAACTACAAGTTCGGAACAGATTGTACAGGGCAAAAGGAAATCATTGATCTGGTGTAGAGTAAGTAGTAGTCCTCTAGCGAAATAGCTTGATAGAAATTACAAAGTTAAATGGTTTTGTACACAAAGGGACGGTCCTTAAAATCATCTCCATTTGCTTCGATATCCTTCTTACTTTTTAAAAAAAGTTTTCACCGCTGGTTTTTCGTACTGAAAATTCGTTCCAAGATTTTGCCAAACTATTAGAAATACCAGAGAAACGGAAGAGCTTGCTACGCAGGAAATCCTCGGACTCGTTGCTGCCGATGCACTGTACAAGGAGTATATGGACTAACTTCGATAAACGTTTTTCCTATGCAAATTATCATTCAATAATTTATTTATTTATTTATTTTGTTCATACATCATGATAATTCATAATATGACCCTTTTTACAGAAGCAAAACAGAGAATAGAACCTCAGAGGGACTTTGGCAGTGTCGAACAGGCAAAAGACCAGAAATCAAGAGATCAGAAGAGCAGAAGCAGTGATCTAATCACACTCACTGGACCTCACTGATCCTTTTTTCAGTATAAAAAACTTCTGGATGAGGTGCACTTTGTGGAACAAAAGGGCGCTGCCACTGCTCTATGATTGGTTCATTCAAGTAGTTTTCCTGCCCTCTAACAGCACGTCGTCATTGGCTCAAGAGCGATTACCTCATATACTTTCGAATATCAGCGTGAGAGGTGGGCCTGGATGCATCATTGAGATTACCTTGGGTAGTGGACAGCTTGAAGCGTTTGTCGGGGATGGGTAAACATGTGAGGTGTTAGCACGCTTATTCTGGGTAATCTCAGTGATGCATGGTATCCGACATCAAAGCCAAGGCCGAGGTTACCAATCGGACTCTACGCTTTATTTTACTATGCATCACATCCAGGAAATCCTTAAATATTCACCGTAATGAAGACTACGACAGAATAGCAGCCCAAGGAGCCCGCCTACACGATGAAAGACAAATAAATTCTTTTCAATGTGAACAGAACGAAAAAACCTGAACACGGAACAAAAGAACAAGTCTCACACGCGGGCGGGGTAGCCTCGTTTTTCCGCGCTGATACTCTAACTGGCCACGCCCTCGGATACCGACCGACAGCAGGGGCAGCGGCTGCGGCGACGGGGGCGAGAAAGCGAGAATGCGCTCCTAATTTTTTGGGGTCGTCGACGAATGAGAGAGAAAGAGCCACCGATAAAACCCGCGGTGGTGTCCGGGGGATCACCACCTCGGATAGGGTGTGGTGCGTTGCCGCCACGCCCCCGGAGGTTATGGAATGTGTTTCAGACACCATATCTACCCAACCAACCAACCACATATCCGGCTCAACTCGCTCCAAATTCGCGACCGTAGCTGATCACAAAACAGCTGCGTGGCTGGCGTCGCGACGCTCTGTTAACTTGCTTGCCTGGCGCCGAGCGTCTCGTTTTTCATGGGGGATTTCATGCAAGTTTGAGTTTTTTCAACAGGTTCGCAGGAAATTGGGCCAGCATAGGATTTGGAGTCCTCCCTGTAACGGAAGATACTCCTCTATAGCTGCATTTTCGAGGACATGGTTCAATGGACAGAGTTCTTTTCAAAGAACAGGACCCACTGGACTGCACCGCGCTCTCTTCTTAGATAGCTGTAGCATTAACATGTCCATACACATTCCCCACATGTCTGGCCAGGTAAACAAATACGACGACACGACCTTCTCAAGGTTAGGACATGTTTTGTCAGGTAGAAACCATGGATCACGGATAGAAACAATGTTCATTGTACCTATGATAACGCCAACTTGCATTGAATCTCTGCGTGCGTCATGCGTGCGAGCGTCTAGCCAATAATAAGCCGAGGCGCACTTATTACGAAGCCCAAACGCATCTGTTATCTGTACGCGTTTACGGAGAAGATCAACATTCTCGAAATTAGTCGCAGTGATTGTATTGTATTGAGTGAAATATTGGATAAAATAAAGAAAATGTTCAATAAATTAATCGTATTGAAAAATTACATTGTAAAAAATGCAATTATATAATCTTCTGTAAAACTGCCTTGTGAAACCTTTACAATGTAATAAATAATGATGCTATTGCTGAAAAATTCCTTGGATTTTATCTTCCTGTTACTTTTCTCAAACACCCTTCCAAAAAAAGTTTGTACAGTTCGACCGAAGCGACTCCATCCAGGATGCTCTTACCCTTGTCTAGCTGATGAAGATCGTGGGGGACGTATTAGGTAGTGAACCCCGAACACTACGGGACTGTCCCTTGAACTCTGGATCTCCACCGGACTCGAACCAGTGACCGCCTGACTGGTAGCCGGACGCTCTACCGATTGAGCCATTCGGACATGTTATCGCCATGGAGCACTGTCCAAGACGTGCGAGAGACGGTTTGTGAAATTTCGGAAGATGCAAAAACCCAGACGACAACGGGCCCCGAATCTGCGACCTACAGAGCGATAGGCGGCTGCTCTACCACTGAGCCATACACGCAGACGTCTCCTTTTCCTGGATGTGTCACCAGAAGACATGTTCACTAAGGTTCTTTACCGCGCTGAACACAAATATGACAAGTATTTCAGATAGCGATATCGATTTACTGATTTTGTCGATTTTTCTACATTTGCCTAGAGGTCGGAACATGCGTGATTACATTACATTACATTTATTACGCTGTTTAGGACAATCGTTAAAAAATAAATGTCATAGAACTGCGAAGAAGTTAGAGTAGAGGTCAGTATTAATCAGTACAAGCCAAAATTAATCACTATTTCACACAATGTTACCTTTTCGATTCGAAACTGCGCCATTGCTCTTTTAAAACGTAGTTGTTCTAGTAAAGGCAAATTTTCTGAAAGCTGCAAGAGAGTTTAAAGGGGGTGCATATTTGCTAAGAGAGAGGTATGCTGCACCCGCTCGAACAGTGAAACTTCTAGTTCTGACAGAAGTTCGCGGTCTTCTGTAAAAAATTTTTAATTCACCCCCTCTAGTTATGGATGTTACTATAGAGAAAAATAGTTTAGCTTTTTCAGAGCTCCATTCATGTAGTATTTTATAAACCATGCAGACGTCGAAAAATCGACGTCTAGATTTAAGAGAGGGAATATCAAAATAACGATACCTTATCATTGCAGGGGGGATACTTGAGTAGGTGAAACTTCCTTTTCTGATAAATATTTTTCTGGTGAAGCTATTTTGCACTTTTTCAATCTTTGCTATATTCTTTTTCTTAAATGGGCTGAATACCGTAGACCCGGATTCCACAAGAGGACGAACATATATTGTGTAGGATTTTACAAGAAGAGTTTGATTAGTCGTGGAAACAGCCTTAAATATTTGGAACGTGCGCATATCTGCCTTGGCACACATCTTTGTGTAATGTGAAGAAAAATCAAGCTTTTGGTCATAGTGAAATCCAAAGTCAGTAACAGAGGTGACTGTAGGTACTTCAATAGAATCAGGGGTGGTAGTAAACCTACTGAAACTCTTAGTTAACTATGAGAGTTAACTGGCAGCTCACTCCCAGTTTACAAGGAACTCCGGAATAGGTAATGTAGGCTTCATTGTCTCGAATATGGTTCTGGGAGTGTGGTGTTCAAAAACTACGACGAAACCAGGACCATAGTTGCAGGTGAACNTCGTTTAAAGAGGCTTACTACCACCCCTGGAACTTCCAAACGAAAATCGGTTCAAGACTTTCTTTTCATCCAAATATTATTTTTTCGACTTCACAATTTGCTATTTGCGTCACTTTTCTTGTTCTACTACTCTTTCTTGGAAGCCCCTAATATGTATTTAATATGTATTGTGTAAGTACTTCGTTGGTAGCCCATTTCTGGGTCCGACAGTCCCGAGTCCCCCCACCTCTACTGACGACGTCGAGCTCGAATGGTTGAATGCGACTTATCTGGACAAACAGACAAAATTCTAATCCTGATTTAAGAATCATACATGATGATGATATCACGATGAAGCTTCCTCGTGATCAAGAGGCATTTATCCTTATGTCTCATGTTGGAAGTCTTGGCATGAATGCAGGATGGGTCCAGGGCCATATTTGCTACACCTTCCTTTTTCAAGACTTCCTCTATAGATGGAATGTGTGCAGTGGACGTCGATGGCCGTGGCTTTCCCGCAAGCTAGAAAGCTGAAATTGTTCCGATTAGCTCTCTTCGTCGACATGATCTGAGTTCTGGCCCGATGTCCTCTACTAGCTACTCTCATGAATCATCGCATATGGAAAAGTGAGCGACTTGCCAGGCAATTCATTTTTAAAATGCTTCCTTTTTGATTGCAGATTCTTAGTGCAACGTAGCGCAGCTGAAGTTCATCCACTTGCCAAAAGCAGCTCCTCGACCATATCAAATCCAGATTTACAGTCAATTCATGTGAACAAGTGGCCGACACAAGTGCATGAAAATTTTTGAAGAAGAACAACTGTTTTGTGGTCATTCCGGAAACTTTTCAAACCGCCCTCGTATAAAGCAAAAGCGCAAGAGCTCACGAGGGAAGGATACCAGATGGCCGCGGCATTTCAAAATGGGTTATGCCTCGTAGTGTAAAGCTGACAAGTCTGATCCCCGTTATGTTCTTTATCTGCGCTCAATGTCGCTGCAGAAACAGTTACGACGTTGTATGTGCAGTATATACGTGCAGTTTCTACTTTAAAGGCAGCACCCGCGGAAATTTTCATGTTTGAGATTTCGCTGGATTTTGAGGTTATCAGAGACGATGAACTCATAGGCANAGCGGATACTGGCTCCTTTTCGGTGAAGACGCCATTCCGGGCACATCCAGCTGATCGATGTTGCACCGTTCCGGTCACCATGACCTCCCACCAGAGATCATCGATGACACTAATTTGCTGGTGGGTGAGTTTGACTGCTGAGCTTCACACGTTTCCAGATAAAGTCACACCTATTTTATGGGCACGGGAATGTGTTTTTGAGCTTAACCTATCGAAGTTAGGTTATGCGGAGCGAGATTCACTGAATGTTTGGGTTATAAGGGCCACATAAATTTCGTTAGCCGTGGAGTCAGTAGTGCAGAGGTATGTCGGCACACTCTGAGGACATCGAGTATTTGATGGTTGAGAGTTCGAAACTCCTGATAGTTAGATAGTTTTGCTAAAGCCCCATCATTCAAGCATCAAGGTTGTCAGTTAGCTCGTAGCTTGCTTACGGTTGCAAACCAAAGCTGCCAGTTAACTACGACCTACGACTCATCGTTTCGTCGTCGTTTCAAGAGGTTTACTACCATCCCAGCATTGTAGGACCCTACTAAATGTGAGCTACCAATCCTGAGGTGATAAGTTTTACCCAATGAAAGTGGTAATTGCCATTTCTTGGACTAATCAACCAAACAGTTGATGGCATCTTGTACTATATTCACATTTTCAGGTTGAGTAACTTCCCAGTGATGGGGTTCTGCATTGAGCTTTACACGAATATAATAGGCATTCTGAATAACAATATCGATTTGAGGATTTAATTGATCTTTCTCTTTTACAAAACTATTAATAAGAAGCTATTGCTATGTGGAGGTTCCTCCGAAGTTTGATTGCAGCTGGTTTGCAAGACTTTGGGTCCTCGCCTGGATTTCGTTTCCACCAAAACCCTATCAATTTTGAAAACACTGCTATGCACGGCAAACTATTGCCTGTCAGAAGACCCCATCCCAACAGGAATCCACTCGCAACACGATCCTATGCCGGCTCGCTCCAAACTGGATTGACCATGTCACTCAATCCTCTTTGACCTGGGCTTTTTTCCAAAGATGAAAGTGACGTTTCAGGTGTCTCGCCGGCAAAAAATCCAAATCGTTCCCATGAACGTCCAGAGCGGAAAACTTGTATTTCGGACATCGATCATCTTTTTTCAAAGGCCATTATTCTACGAAGTCTCGTCCAGATTCTATTACAGTCAGCGACTTCCAGCGAGACACGCTGATACCCATACCCACAGTGCTGGATTTCAGATATGGAAGCGAAATGTGCTCATTGCATTGTTGTTAGCCCCTTGAAAAATCCACATGCCACTGAAAGCTGAATGCCAAGGCAATGGCAGTGTTATTTGGAGCATTGTTGGTCGAAAATTCGCCTGCACATGAATGGTATCCCACATTAGTGACTTATTTGACGTTTCTTACAGATTCTACCGAATTGGAAGTTTTGCATATATTTTTAGGATTACATTATTTAGCATACTACATAGTTAGGAGTCATTCCTGGTTTTCTTTTTTGTTATCCTTCATCGCAGGCAGAGGACTTACACAAAAGTGGCATGTGTTGAGCAGAAGCGCTGTTTCTGAGTTATACTGAAAGCACAGAAATTGCCGTTAACAGAATTCACAAGCATATTTTCAGATATTCTAGCGTGATCTCTTGGATAAACATGACTTCAATTAAACCAGAATTTATCTGGAATCTTGTGAAATTTCTTTACTTCTTTTTTACAGGTGAAATCGCTGATAAACATAGAGTGATCGTCGATGGCGGTGACATATTCACGGCCTTGACAAGTACGCCGCGCAACCGCGCCGCGCACAACAAAATCGATATCGTTTGCTGCCGTTATGCTATTTCTCGTTATAGCACGTGAAAAAAGTGAAGAGATCAGCAAATTGGGAAGAACAGCGTCTAGAAATAGCACCCCGACGGCTGACGACTACGATTCCGGCGCATGCGGCGCGGTTGCGCGGCGTCCTCGTCGACGCCGTGGATGGGTCATCGCCTTGGATGCGCACTGTAATAGTGGAGCACAGGTGTGTAATTATCACAGAAACAATAATAATTCAGGATTTAAGTCATGTTTCCATAGGGATACCACTACCATATTTCTTCTACATATTATTCCACCAACAAATAGATCCGGAAAAGAAGGTGGAACCTGGGAACAAATAGTGTAACAAAAAACAAATGAGCTCCTCAAAGTAAAGGATTACCCACTGAGGCTCAAAAGGTAAAAGAAGGCTTATCTGAAGTGCTGCCAAGTCCAGATGTCTCGCGAAGGGTCGTGTGCAAGCTTCAAGGTCTGAGGAGTATGTAGTGCCTTTTAGCTAACGTCTAACATGAAGTGAAGTCTGTGATTAAGCGTCAAATGACACACTGGCTGCATCTGCACAGTAATTACGGTTTTCGTTATCAACTACAGGTCACAGTGAAAGAATCTGTGGTTGACAAGGCATCGAATCCTAAGAAGTGTTAACGAAGAAAGAATTGCGCGCAAATGAGGCATATATCAAACAGAGGAAGCAGATCACACCAACGTTTAAAGGCTAAAGACCTCACGCAGACGCGTGCATCATTGCCGCGCACGAGGGCGTGAGCGTTCGAATGGGGTAATATCCGTTCTGCTTCTCATCGTTCGACGCGGTTTTTGCCGGCTGCAGCTAGCCGCCAACACCGCCTGCTGCACGACGTCACGACGTTGCGATTGGAATAGGCCATGGTCAGTGGTGACGTAGAACGAAGCTGTAGATGTCCATGGGAAGAAACATCAGTTGTGATTGCATAACAGTCACAGTGCCTGCCGCGCTGCGTAGGTGGCGCGGTGCGGCAGGCCCGTGGAGGGATGCAATTGTTATTGAACCTCCCTGTATATATTTAACAGGAAAATGATAGGAATTCAAGCGGAAACCACTGGTCGACGAGAACATGGATCTATTCGGAATTCGCTTGATGTGATTCTGAGCACACCTGCTGATCAGCCGGCCGATACCGCGCCGCAGCCGCAATCGCAGACAAAGTCACAGACGCACTCTATAGGTTACCCGACAAGAGATTTATAAGCAACTATGGAAACAAATTAATTAAATCCACGTAGAAAGCGGATGGAACGCCATCATTGCAGACTGGCTATCCAGCCAACGATTTCGTATCCATTCAGCTTTTTCCGCCCACGCATTGCAAATCCCATTTTGCGCTAACTGGAACAGTCTTAATTTCTTTAGATGTTTCTGCACGGATTTCGATTTTTGCTGTCACCAGCCTGTAAAACTTGATAAAGAAATTTTCGCAACGGAAAAGCGAGTGCAGTTTTCAGCATACAGTTGGATTTCTTGGATTCTATTATTCAATGAGTTGCTATATTTAAAATAAAATCATCACCACCACAGAAGTCATGCTAGATCCACAGATCTGTACGTAGGCATTCTTTCCGCTAGAATTGTAGCTACTACCAATTCATCAAGTTTGCTGCGTGCGTGCGTTTGAGATCCGCGCGTCCGATAATGAGCGGGAAATGATCGTGGATGAGCTTTTGACGAACTCGATGGATGCGCAGCGACAATTGGAAAGATTTGACCAGCCATGGCGCATTTCGCGGTGCAGTTGCATGATAGTGTCAAACGAGGTCTTCAACAAGTGAGATCTCATTGCAACGGTCCCGCTCGGAAGTCCGCGAGCCATAAAAATTTATGACAGCCGCACGGGGTAAACAAGACCAACCACTCTGATAACTGGGCAAGGCAAACGCAGCAGAACTTGCTGAGCCACGCCCCCAGGAAGTGGAAGGCAGACATTGCTGCACGATCAAGAATTGCTGCGTTCCTAGTTTTGAGAGCAGCAAACCCTGTGTTTCGGCTGCGTTAAGGGGACAGCTTGCTGCCAAGTCAACCGCGGTTCCGTTAAACCTGCGTTCATCCCCCTCATGTCCTGCGTTCATCCCCCTCATGTCCTGCGTTCATCCCCCTCATTGTCACGTGATGTCCCGCCCCCTGGGAGGTGTATATAAGCCGGTCGTTGAGTGTCAGAGCTCAGTCGTGT